>CM042071.1:13730575-13963063 GCA_023512825.1 Liposcelis brunnea
CGATTAGAGTATACATACATACAACGCTAAGCTTTTGCAATTTCCTTTACGAAATACAGAGAATGATCCAGGCCTAATCACCGCTCGCGATTTGTTCAGGGTATTTTCAATTAACGTATTACTGTTGATTGGAAAGACTTTCTGTCAATGTTTTTTTCAACGAATTTCGCTTATGAGAACTCAAAATTGTTAAAAAAAGATACCCCTAATTTTCTTTTAAGGACTTGAGCCATCGTAGACATTCAGAAGTTTAACAAGGATTGCCGCCAAAAAGGCGTTTTACTTAATTAATTTTCTCATACGATCATTCCCCATAAAATAATTTACAGCTAACCAGAGATTTTCGATCTCCTTTTGTAAAACGCTTCCTAAAGCGCATTAGCAATTTTAAAGCATGTTAATTTTTAAGTGGTCGGCACTTCAAGCGTCGACCCTTTGCTCTTAGCAATTTAATGTGTTGCGTCACGCACGAAGAAGTATCGTTTCTGTCGAGTTGCAAATAGCAACAAATCAACACCCCATTTTTATTTCGCTTTTCTTTTTCGAAAATTAAAAAAAAATTTTCCGATCGTTTTTTTTTTTTTTAAATCAGCAGCAGAGAGGAAAAAAAACGCGGGGAAATTATTCAGGGGACCGATATTAAATTTACATCTCAATCGAAGCATCCGACACATACGTCTGGAAAATGCTCAATCCTAAATGTGTATATACAATTTGACTGAGGTTGGGTCTCACAAAGCGGTTGCCTTCAGATGTTGACATGATTTAACGTAGTTTTCAGACGCCTGCCATTCATCCGTAACGCCAGCGACTGATGTTTCAACGCGCGGGATTCGTTTGGATATTATATTAATTTTCATTTACATAAACTGACTCTTTCTCCCTCCCTTCCCTGACGGATATCGTTTTCCCAGCTATCAGGAAAACACCGTGCAGAGAAAAAAAAAATACGGTCGGCTTTTTTGCTTTAAAAAACAAACAGAAAAACAAAAATCGATTTAAAATTTTTATGAGAAGAACTCGTAGTAAAAAAAAAAAAGAGAGTGCTTTGCTTGGAATTCAAAATCAAAACTTCCACCTCGAGGGGGAAAATCGTTCATATTTTCGGAAATTACTCACAGGGTCGTTGAAATTAATTTCCGTTTAGAATTGATGCAAGACAATCTTATTGTTTACATACGTGACGTCTATAATATATTCAAGCTATCGTTTTTGAGATTGGATTTATGCCTACTCCATATGGAAACTATGCAAATATAAAATCACCATGACGTATAATCGTTTTCAGTAAGGCATGTACAATGAAGAACAAACGACTAAATCGGCTTTTCGAATTAAGGGCGTAGGTGCCGCAGAAAATGAGTCTTGCCGAGAAATTATAAATTTTCGGGGAAAGTTGCAGAATTTGTTTTAAAGATCAAAGCGGAATTCCATAACGTTGAGCTCATAAAATATATTACTCATTTAATACCACGTAGATGATATAAAAAAAGATGGAAACCAACAGGTATTTTTTAATAAATTTTAAGAAAACTTTTTGAAGCATATCTGATTAATACTTTTTTTTTATGCGAACGAATAACGCTTTTACGCATCGGAAATAAAAAAAAATCCGGGAAAGATCTGTACTTAATTATACTTGCCAAATTATAGAGTTCTCGCACTTTATACATTTAAAAGACTTTCTTCCGATAATGCTTTTAATTAGGTTTTAAGCCAGAATTCCTTTTCTTCTATTTTATAACATCTTGAGTAGGCCTGATTTTTTATTACTAAGATTTATGAATATATTGGATATAATAGCTAATTTTATCCAAAGATTGAAGTGAAAACGTTAAAAGAATATAAAATGAACTATCGCGGTTCACCTTGTGCTCCTGTAGGAAAGCGTGATCGGTATTTTAAAAAAAAAAACAAAATCAATATCCCCCGATATCCCGCGTGGTGTGCCACATTTAATATAAACCCACACTAGTATGAATATTGCAAGTAGGGGTAATAGGGGGGTTGACCACCAATCCGGCTCCGGCTCATCAGTCTCAAGCAGTGGCGTGATGTTTGCAGGTTTACTTTTAGGTTTTCGACAATCCTGATTATGTAAACCTCTTAGGTTTTGATAAACCTTATCAGGTAAACCTCCAAACCTGGTTAGGTTTGGGATAAACCTGAGAGGTTTACCTAATCAGGATTGTTCAAAAACTAAAAATAAACCTGCACGAGTTTAAAGAAATTTACATCACACCACTGCTTGAGACTGATGAGCCCTTGTTGGACTGACTGTCAACCCCCCACCACCAATGATAACACATTTAAGAATACAAAAATTAGTTTTTTTAATCATTTTAATTACACCAATGACAAAAATAATTTTAAAAAGTCAAAAAAAAATAGAAATTTTAATAGCCAATAATTAATTATTCAGAAAGTTGATAGTGAACATGGTCAACATCAGAAGTGCTGAACATCATATTCTATGTTGGGGATTGAATTTGAACTTCTTTTCTCCATAAGATAAAAAAAGGTTTATAATGATTTTGTTTTAAAATGACCAATCGCTAATGTTTTTATGCCACAATCTAAAATAAATCTCTTGTCATCCAAAGGAGAAAGTGTAATTTTGTTTTGCTTTACCGTGTAAATATGATGTTCAGAACTTCTGATACTTACCATTGGCGCCGATTGAATTTGAGTTTTTAAAAGAGCATCTTTGTAATCATCATGACTTAGGTGATGTTTTAAAACTGTGCGCGATATCCCTTTTCCTACTTTTTTATTGCACCCGTTGTGCTCTAAAACTGAATAGACCTTTGCACGCAACCCTATAAAGGAGGCGATAATGCGACCATCAAATTCATCCTTCATTTTTCCAACGACTTTTTTGTTTTTTTCACTGTATAAAAAGTGATCTTTCGGGTAATTTGACGTGTCGAACAGGTCTGAATTTTTTTGCATATCTGCAAAGACATCTTCGGTTTCTATTTCATAGCATAAACTGTCAGTATCAGTGAAGCACAAAGTGGCTTTGTTTTCGTAAGTTTTCTTAATGTAACCAAAATGAAAAGAATACATTTCCTTTTTGCTGAGCTCTAATACAGAAAAGCCTACATAAATTGGACGGTTCAGCAAAAGCCGAACCCTCGACGTATGTACTGCAACCAAATTTTCGTCGAAAATTCTGAAATCTCGAAAATTTGGTTTTGAGTATAATCTTTTTGCTTGTTTGTCATTTGTTGCTAGAGTGACATCTAATCTGTTTCGTAAGTTTTCTAACATTTTACCAAATGCAGCATTATTCATCAATTTGAAAAAATCTTTTTCAAATTCATTGTTGGCTTTTGCACGCTTATCTGTATTGAAATCGATGTAAGATCTCAACCACGGACTTTGATTAAATGCTAATACTCGGTGAATTTTTTTTAAAATTAAACCTAAAGATAAATATTGCTTTAGATTAACATAATGAAGAACATAATTTTTTTTCGAATTTAGGTTCGGAACCAGTTTTGGAATTTTTCCCTGGTGACAATCGAGCTCGGATAAAAGATTTCTTGAATACGGGGAAATCATTTCACAGTTAATTTGCAACCTTTCCGGGGCACAAGGATAATCATTGTGCAGCTCGTGCAATTCCTGAGGGTAATCGAGATCAACTTCTAAAATATAACCTATGTTCGAGTCGTTGAGCACTGACTGTACATTTAAATTCAAAATTTCGTTTTCAGACAAAAATTTAAAACCCCCCGTTGGCAAAAACTGACGCATTGCATGACCATAAAGATTATTCATATCATAATAGATTATATACTTGGATAGTTCGTCAGGTTTGTAGTCCTCACCCATGTACTTGTTATTTGCTTCTGCGAACCTTTTTGAAATCATCGCTACTCCTCCCCTGATACCATCTTCGATAAATAGGTGCATATCAATATCCTTTATCAGTTCGAGATGAATTTTTGTCATTCTGAGGCAAGCTTGAAAAGACAAGCCCGGGCTCGTATACATGTGACAGGGGTCAAGTTTGTAATAATTAAGACAAAGTTGCCTAAAACTCTGAAAAACATCAGCCGTAAGTAAAGTATCTGTCAGAACGTACAGATCTTGAAATTGACCTAAATTTTTAATGTTAAATTCACCCCAAACTTTAAGTGCATGATCATAATCAGTTTCAGAAATATGCTCTTCAGTTAACGAACTGTAAAAAAATTCTTTAGGTGGAAGTTGTTGCTCGTCAAATTTGCTGGGGTCGGTCATATATTCATAAGGAAATACACCCTTTCTTAATAAAAGTTTCAATTTTTCCCCCTTATATTTGGAACTAATTATTTTAAATTTTGAGGCACCCTCTTTTGCTAAATTGGAAACAAGAGTGTCAAGAGATGCGTTTAAAAATTGCAGTGAATCAATAAACCTTAAAAAGCCGACAGAAAAGGAGATATATTTTTCTATAGTATTAGGTATGCATGTAATTTTTTTATTTTTTAAACATCCCAGCTTTTGAAAAATCAGATGACCATCATAATTTTTTAGGTTATGAAAAATGACTGGTATATATTTTCCCCATTTAAAATTAATATTGCATTCATTATGAGCGGCTTGACGGTAATTTCCGGTCCAATGATCGTGATCATGTACTTTTTTATTAGCACGGGTGTAGGGTTTTAAAAATGGTTTCTCACATATTCCACAATGGGTTGCTTTTTTAAAATTTAACTTATCTGCGTCAGTTAAAACCATTTTTTTATTGGTTTTTAGAAGTGATAATATTTCTTTTTCTTCTTTCATCATACAATTTAAAAAGTTTAAAACAACATCATCCCCACGGTACACCACCGGTTCCTTAAGCAAAGTTCCTTCCGGACCAACAATAGCATAACAATAGCCAGAAGGTATATGGGTTGCTTCTTTTTTTGTATTAATTTCATCTTGTTCTTCATCAGAATCTTGATTTAAGGTTTCAGTTTTTGTAACAAAGCACTCAAAATCTGCATAAATTACAAAGGGTACTCTAAGCCCAAATTCATAACGAGAAAATTTTAGTATATCGTTTTTCCCCGATTGCGGCATGTCTATAGCTTGCGGTTTATGCTTTTCGCATAAACTTAAATGTCGATCTAGGATGCGTTGCTCAGAAAATCGGAGTAAACAATAAACACAATAAAAAGATTTAGCTTTATGCTTAGTTAAATGCCCCAGCAAACGGCTTAGGTTAGTAATAAGGCAAAAATGGGTGGTGTGATCATTGCTAATTAAAAGCAAGTTAACATGCTTTCGTGTATCTCGTAATTTGGTTAGTCTAACCGGAAAAAAAATTAGTTCCCCATCTTTGTTTATTTCAAAACCTAATACATTGACTGAGATGTTATTCAGATTTTCAAATTTCGTAATTTCTTGAATCTTTACAGGATAAGAAATGCCTTTCATGTTAATCTCATTTTCATACGGAATATAATTTTTGACGCGGTTAGGGTGATCTTTGGTTGGATGTAAAGCAGCTAAGACAGAATACAAAAAACATTTATGATCGCTAGTATTTTGAATATTTATAACACCTCGCTTGCCTGAAATTTTTTTTGGTAGTTCTATGTAAGAGGAACCACGTAATGGATCGTATTTTACAATTTTTAGATCAAAAAATAAAATTTTATTCAAGGTCCAGTTGCTGCCTTCTTTTTGATATTTTTCAAAAGCAATCATAATTTGATCGAGAGATTCTTGATACTGTTCATCAAAGTCACGAATATTTAATAAGATTTTAAATTTACTGCAAAAAGCAGGTTTGCTGATGGCAAGCCCTTCTGAAGTTTGCTTGACAAACTCTACCGTAATTACAATATTCCATTTCAGACCTTCCTTTATTTTAGGAATCACTTTTTCTTTAACAAAATCTTTTTGATAATTAACGTAAGGTAGCACATCCGAAAATTCTTTATTGTACCACCTAACAAACGTCGTTGTACCTTTCAAAGCAGTCCTTTCACGTTTATTTTTTAAGTCTTTTTTTGATTCCTGTGTTTCTTTCATTTCGGCGAGATGATACGCGATGTGCCTCCTTAACATTTTCTTTCGCGGGAAATTTTCTTTGCAAAAGTCGCAAGTGTAATTGTGACCCTTGACATGCTGTTCAAATAAAATTTTTGTGTCGAACAATTTTTCACAATGCTTACATTCGAAAGTTTTGTGGCATGCGTTGATATGTACATTTAAATCTCCCTTCCTCGTAAAACTGCCCCCACAAAGGTGACATAACACTTTATCGAATGGCATGTGTTTTATCCTATTGTGCCTTCTAAGTATATTTTGAGTCGAAAAGGTTTTCAAGCAAACCTTGCAAGACACCACTGGAGGCATATTTCTGCAAAACGTTTTCATTAAATTAAAAAAAAAAATATTGAATTTGAAATTATTTTTGAGATCTACGAGACAAAAACTTACACGAGCTACGTATTCCGATTTTTAAAGTTATTAAAAAATCCCGATAATTAACTTTCACCGAAGGCAACTGAAGACTAAAGCGGAAATACTGTAGGAATTGATGACTCGATAACTTCAATAATTTTTGCTGATGATTTATCGAATTACATTTTATTCATTCTTTTTATCGCGCGAAAAATTTTTGTTTATTCGCTATAATACTGAAGTAAGATTGGGTGATTAAAGGAACTACTTTTATTTTAATTTTTGAGAATTTTACGAGAAGCATGACAAGACTTGCTGAGAATTTTTTAATGCATTTTATGAACTATCCCACTGAAAGGTTCATATTCCACTACCTTATCGGAAATGACTAAACAGTAAGCTGCAGTATTAGCTTGAAAGTTTGCTAAACTTTCTATTTCAACTCGCACGTTTACCGTTCCGTTTTTTACACTTTCACATTGGCGTGAACAGTCAATGCACCATAAGGGGCATTCATTCAAAAACTTTGTTGGATTAAATGCGCATTCTTCAGTAGCATAATTATAATAATTTTTTCGGATTAGAATAAAATTTTCGTACAATAAGGCAAATTTTGAATTTGTAAAGTCGACGTTAAGCGCAGTGTAAGGATAGCTCTCAGCGTTTAAATATAATCGAACATTTCGTATACTAACTGCATCAAATGCACCCGAATCGCTAAGTATATTATCACGTTTATTGTTTTGAAATCCAACTATCAAATAACGCGGCTTTTCCAACGATGGGGATAGTTTTAGCGGCCAGCTGACAGTCCGAGAGTCTGAAGGTAGATTCGGATACTCATATAAATCCCAATTTCTGAAACCCATCTCAAGCCTTATATTCTGTTGTATCATTTTCATCGCTTGCAACTTATATGCGTCAGATAATGTAAGGATAGGTACCCTCCACTGCACGATATTAAGTGTAATTTTGATATCATTTTCCGCTTTATCCGCAAAGTACATATTTTGGTCTGTCCTTGACCTTAAAAGAATTAGTTCACTTTTCACATTTATCAGCATCTTTTTATAATCTTCAGCGAATCCCAGAAGCATTTTCAAAGGAATGCAGTAACTGAAATTCTTTTTAGCGCTATTTTTACTCCACCCTGCATTTTCCAATCGGTTGCTTTGATCTGCATTAAATGAAAACAGACCTTTCATTAACGATGTTATCCCCAGGTTATGCGAATGATCGATTTGAATTCCATTTATCTCGTAGCGTATTCCAGAAAAAAGAAAATTAATTCCATTTTTGACAAACTTTGTTTCGGCAGGAGGTGGAGAGTTATCTTTAGATTTTTCTGCAACTCCTTCAATATAAATGTAACTTTCGCACGGCAACATAAATAGCTCTTGCGAATGAAACGGAAGGCGTATTTCATCGTTGTTTTTAAGGCTCGTATTACTGTAAGGTTGAATGATGTGGAATTCGTATCTTGTAATTGATTCATCTATTTTTAATCCTTCGTGCACTTTTAAAAAATCGCTGCTGATTTCCTTCATTATGCTGCTTCACTTGAAACCCGAGCGAAATTAGGTAAGCGATATTTTCAGGTGTTAACGGTTGAAGAGTAGAAAGCGTTGTGATGTTCAACTCGCGATTTTCTTCTTTATATATTATCATTGTTTCTTTAAATGGATTTGGATAGTTATGGTTTCTTTTCTAAAATTCACTTCTCGGTTATCTTGATCGAGTATTCGTACAACCAATCTATCTATTGTGTTGACAGATAAGTCGTGATATATTACAGGATTTGGAACTTTTATAATCTTGAACCCAGGTTCAACATCAGGAAAAAACTCGTATATAGAGTGGCTTCTTTCACCATTCAAGTAACTGCCTCTTGCAATGTTACATTCCACTCTTATGATGTTAACCCGAAATATATTTATAGGGTTTTGAGATTCGTGATCTATTAATTTCGGCAAGGTAATTTCGTTCTCGAAACCTAATACCAATCCTAGAGAACTTTGTTTGGGAAAACGAACAACGTCCGAGCAATTTACCGTTACTTTTAATGTGTTTAAATTCGTTTTTATCACAATATTTTTGGGGTTAATAGAGTGATTTATGTAGTACTGGATGTCTTCTAATTCATAACACCCAGTTGGAATTTTTACTGTCTGGTTTCCTATTATGATGCAATTGTTTGTTTCGTCTATATTCGGAATATTATGATACGATGAAAAATTAAGTAGTCCAACAGCCCATGCTCCCGACAATTCGACAGGAGGAAAAAAGTCGTTGACAAGTTCTGACGTCTGTCCACTTAATGTAAAAGTCAAGCTCATACTGTTTTAAAGGGATGCGGTAACCGCTTTTTATAAAGAAACAATAAGCACAAATGTCCACATTCGACTGAATTAAAGTCTTGATATCTTTCAAAATTATACCTAATTTTGAATCCTCGAAAATAATTCGATACTTCAATTGGAGGTTTCAAATTACCATAGCTATCAAAGTAGTATACTTTATTTTTTCGCTTTTTATAGGCTACCCAATGGCTTCCAAATTTTGATGAGTCGTGAAGATTTATTACTCCAGATTCGTTCACCCAAGGTTTTTTTGGAAGCTGATCTCTCATGTAACAGTTCCGAAAATATGGTGCTTTTTTCCCGAACTTTAATATGTCCCAATTGGTTAAAGGAACGTTCCGAGGCAACTTTAAAAGTTTTTTGGATATGGTTTTAAAAATAAACCATAACCTTGACGATACGGTTTAAGAAAAAATCCACTACCTATTTTCAGAGTTTCTTCAATAGCTCGATTATGTCTTTTAGACTCCTCTAAACTCTTTTTCGCAGCCTGCACGTCCTTGACCGTTTTTGCGATAGCTGCCGCTCCACCACTTAATGAACCCAAAGCTCCTAGCGCGGCGAAAATTGGAACTAAAGGTAAAACTCCACCTTGCACGCTAATAACTCGAGGAAGTTTATAATTTGATGATTTAACTTTGCCGATGGCTTTTCGAGCAACTTGTATTGCGCTTTTTAATGTCTTAGGCTGAATATGTTTAATAGCCACTTTTGCTTTCTTGACAATTGAAGCGAATGATGATTTAACTTTTTTTTTGGCTACTCCCATCCCGGTTTTTAATTTTAGCTTCATCGCGTTCGTGACCAAGTATGCAGCTGCTCGTTCTCCAAGTGTCGAATCCTTTGCCTTTACTCTACCCCAAGCTTTTTCTGCTAATTCTTTGTCCGCTACGTGTCTTCTGTTTATATCTTTAAACTCTGAATAGCTTAAATCATGTGCTCGGCAAGCCCTATCGAGCGCGTTAAGACCAGGATCACCTTAATAAAAAAACAGAATACCCTAATATGTAACCTCTTTGTAACCTCTTCGTCTAATAATCACCTCTTTGTACTCGAAAAGCGGTTTTTGTCCCAGGTCCACAAAACTGATAGGAAGGGATGTGTAGCTCAAACGGTAAGCTGTTAATGGCTTTATTTAGAAGTGACATCTACGATAGTTCACTCACTACTGTTAGTGAACAGTTAAAATGAGCTAGTATTTATAGTTTTCCGGCAGTCATAAGATGAAGCTGGTAAAGCAAAGACATAAACTTCATTTTAATATTAGGCATGAAAATTCCGAGTCAAAAGTTTCAAAACACGGTGCGCTTTTACCGAACAGTATTCGAGCTGTTATCTCGGGGTCAAGCGGAAGCGGGAAAACATCTTTAATGTTAGGTCTTTTAGAGCATCCTAACGGTTTGCGCTTCGAAAACATTTACATTTATTGTAAATCGTTATACCAAGCCAAATATAAAAGGTTAAAAGCTCTTATCAAGCTGATTCCGGGTATGGGATTTTACGAATTTGATGATGAAGTCCCATCAGTTAATAACGTTAAGCCGAATTCGATAATAATATTTGATGACGTTGCTTGTGAAGAACAGAAGGAAATACGAAATTTCTTTTGCATGGGAAGACACAAAAACTTAGACATGTTTTATTTAACGCAAACTTACACGAAAGTGCCGAAACATCTACTTCGAGATAATTTTAATTTTATAATTTTATTTAAACAAGATCATCTTAATTTAAAGCATGTTTTTGATGAACATGTGATCGGAGATGTCAGTTTCCAATCTTTTTTGGATATGTGCTCTAAATGCTGGTGCACTCGGTACGGATTTATCGTTATTGACAAAACTTCTGACTTAAACAAGGGTCGTTTTCGAAAAGGTTTTGATGAATTCTTCATAAACGAATGATTTCTACTTTTATCTTCATTCGTCCACCATGTCTGATTCAGAGACAGTCGAAGATCTCATTCATACTCGTGAAATAGTTAAGCGGAAATATGAAGATTACAAAAGAGGAATAACCAGTAGTAATGTCCTTAGAGATCGAGCTTTACAACCGATTATAGAGCCCCTGCAAGAATTAGTAAAACGAACTCGGAAAACCAATTTCAACCCACAACAATCATCAACCCCGGTCACTCAGCCAAGCGTTTCGAAACCTACGTACACTACAAAACGTGGTAAATGGTCCAGGTTTTTTCAACGTTCTTCAGCTAAAAGTCAAACAAATGATTCGTCGGATGAATCGCCAATGAAAGATTATTTGACACCATCAAGACCACAGGAAACTGAGACAGAAAAGCAAACAAATGATTTAGTATCTTTAGATTTTGACGTAGAAGACGAAGAGACAATAAAACTTCCTGAAGGAGATCGAGAGTATGTTAATACACCTGAAGCTATAGTCGAATTACCGACGTTGCAAAGAGGCTACACCTCTTTATTTAAAGATAAATTAGGAGACATAGCGGGGGAATATATGAAACTTCAGCTGACCTCTTCAGATGTAGATCACTTATACGGTTTACGACCGATTACAGAGGACGGTAAAATACTTTCATATAACATAGGAGATACACCAATAACAATCAACCAAAATGATATCGAAGTAGCGGGAAAATGGTATGAGGGAACACCCGGACTTTATGAGTTACTGATTAAAAATGTACCAAATGCGGCAATAGTTCAACCAAAAGATTATGAAACTTATAAAGAAATAATTACGAAAACGAATGCACATAAAATAGGTTACAAGGAAAAAGGCAAGATTAGCGCGAACAAAGGATTTAAATATAAAGAAGTTATCGCGAAGCTTTTCCCACCAAAATATGTAAAATCGGGGAAAGGGTTGACTTACTGGAACAATCCAAACGAATTAGTTGAGCGATTGATATTGTTAAATGCTTCAAAAGCAGCCGGACATACGGGGCACGAAAATGAAATTTTAAGTATTATTGAAGAGCTTCGAGAAGCTGATTTGATCGTATAAATAGCTTTGCTTTAATGAAATAGGGTCAGTCATGTCTCTACATAAATTTGGTAAAGACCTATCTCGTCATCGTGCCGAGAAATATCTGGAAACCGCCTTGCGCAATCGACCGATGTCAAGCTTGATATCAGATGCTTATTTAGCAACTCGCGTTGATGATCATATAAAACAAATTTTGGAAAATAAATTTCAAGAATACATACAACCAAAAATTGAAAGTTTAACTTCGGAAAAAAAAGAAGATAAATATTTCATACAATTGTGGGGTAACGAACGTGATTTTTTTAATTGTTTTTTACTGCCGAACGGAAAAGATAGATTTACCGTATTTACTGACGGTGAAGTGAAAATTTTATCATTAGAACCTCAAAATAATAAGATCAACGTGCACATAAACAATTCTGCAATTAATCCTAATAAATTTATAACGGTGAAAAAGGGTGATCGGTTGCAGTTTTACGCAACTCAAAAACTAAAGGAAGACTCTAGCTTTTATGCAGAAGTCATTTTACGGACAACTACTATTTCTAATCAAATTTTAAAACAATGAGCAAGCAAGATGTCGTCGAAGAACTTCATAAACCTGCAAGAAAAAACTTTCAGCGGCGACATGTAATACTAAAAGGTATTAATGATTTGTGGCAAGCCGACCTTATAGAAATGGTGCCGTTTTCGAAAATAAATAAGGGGTTCCGTTACATATTAACAATAATAAACGGGTTTACAAAGTATGCATATGCCATTCCAATATCCAGAAAAACTTGCATTAATGTGACCGAGGCTTTTGAAACCATATTAAAAAAAAACACTCCCCCGAAACATCTGCAAACCGACAAAGGTAGCGAATTTTATGGTGCAGATTTTAAAAAATTAATGAAAAAATATAAAATTACGCATTACAGCACTCTTTCCCCCCTCAAAGCAACAATAATCGAACGTTGGAATCGTACTCTTAAAGAACGACTGTGGAAAAAGTTCAGCTTACGAGGAAGTTACAAATATTATGATATCCTTCAAGAGGTGGTGCAAGACTATAATAATACTATTCATAGGACTATAAAAATGAAGCCGGTTGATGTTAAAAAGAAACATGAAGCATCTTTGTTATCTTCCGTGTATAATTATAGTACAGAAAAACCACTGAAGTCAAAGCTAAAAATGATGGACCCCGTCAGAGTCAGTAAATTTAAATGCATCTTTGATAAGTCTTATTACCCTTCCTGGTCGACTGAAATTTTTCAAATAAGGAAAGTCCAACCTACAGACCCCGTGACATATTTATTGCGAGATAGTGATGGAAAAGACATTGCGGGCTGCTTTTACTTCGAAGAACTTCAAAAAACCAAATTTCCTGACGTGTACCTAGTAGAGCGCATTTTAAAACGGAAAGGAGATTCCGTATACGTAAAATGGTTGGGAATGAACTCGCGTAGTTGGATTAAGAAATCCGACATTTTGTAATTTTTCCGAACAAAAAAATTCATCTACTTGAAAAAGGCTGTGGGAATTCTAAACTAAAAGACGAGAGCTTTGACCATAAGATAAATACAGGACGACTTCTTTTTTGTGCGATCACTGATTGATTTAGCCTTTTCGCATGATTAACTTTCTTTTTGAAGGATCTAGCATTCTGTTTCTAAATTTTAAACTTGTCGGTTGATAATTTTTAAAAAATGAATAATATTGTCATAGTTGAGTTTCAAGGGTGTATAGATGGCAAAAATCATTTCATCGTTAAGGAACTTTGTTTAATTCACGGGATATTCAAAGAAATCTTCCTTTTTAAACCTCCTTTTGCACGTGATATACTAAATAAAAAAGTGCTGAAATCAATGCGGTATTGTGAAAATAATATTCACGGATTGCGATGGGAAGATGGAGTCACACCGTATGAAAGATTGAACGGAATATTGCGAGATCGATGCACAGGCAAGACAGTGTTAACGAAAGGACTAGAAAAACAAAAATTTTTGGAAAGTGTTACTGGTCAATTAGTGTTCAACATCGATGTAATCTTATTAAAACCCTTTAAAGAATTACCCTTCCCCATTATGGAACCATGTTTCTACCACCAGAAAAATTTTGCTTGTGCTAAAGCAAACGCTTTGAAAATACACGAATGGCTATTAAACGTAGAATTTTTATTTCGATAAAAAATATATACTTAAGGGATCATTCTTATTTTTTTCAAAAACAATTTTTACCATAAACCTAAAAACGCTAAGCAAAGCTTCACTAATTTAGGTTTGCTAAGCAAAAATCTGGAAATCATAATGCGTAAATGGACACTTCCTTAATGCAAAGTCGACAATATCTGACAAAATAACGAATGAATCAAACTTTCATCTCAAGGGGCAAATAGAAAGGTTCAGACTTTTTGAAAAATCTTCCAACACGTCAGTTAAACACCCCATAAGGTTTCTTTTTCAAATTAAGGTAATTTTTTTACATTTAAAAAAAGAAAAAATTAGTCGCATTTATCGAGAACCTTTCAGAGTGTAAAGATATTTCAAAAAATCAAAATGAAAAGCGTTTTAAGTTCAAGCTACATTATAAAAAACGACAAAATTGTAATTGTCGGATTGCGGTGGCTGGAAGAAACAAAAAAATTTGAGCAGCAAATTGGAATACTAATGAATGGAGAAAAAGTGATATTTAACGAAAGTGAGTGGGGCTTTTTTAAAAATTTGGGGCCTGTACTGTTTCAATATTTCGAAACTGGGGCGGTAGTTTCATCGAATAATATGGTCAATCATCAAGTATTATTTAGCACCAGAGAAAAAAGGCAAGTCGTCATAAAATGCTTAACCAGCTGGAACACTATTCGATTAAAAAGGAAAGATTTGGAGTGTTTGACTAATTTAATTCCGTGCATTGACGTCCGAATGATGAAATTAGAGACTTTAACCGAATATTCTACCCACGTAATGAAGACAATTATTCAAACTATAAGTGCCAAAATAATTAATGAAAACCTGGAGACGTTTCATTTATTTGAGAAATTGTTACAATTTGACAAAAACCTAGCTGGACCACCAAAAACTTCAACAGCTGATATCAACACTGAAATTAACAATCTTAATGGGGATCGGATAACAGTGGAAATTTCTCGTGTGTACAAAGACTTTTTATTAAAAGCAATAAAAGAAGAAGTCTTTTCGCAAACACCCTATTCACTGAAACATGTGACCAATGCTCCATTATTTTAAAAAAAAATGTTTTATTAACGAGTGTTATCATGTATTATTAATTAAATAAATTTACTTCTTTATCTTCTATCAAAAGTTGTACTTTTTATATTTCCTAACCAACAAAAAAATTTTTATTTAAAGAAAACATGCTGATTTTGAACTCGAATCAATAAAGGCAAATATGCTGGATACAATTTTTTTGGATCACTCGATAAATAGTAATTATTGCAACACATTTTTATATTTTTTAAAAAATAAGCATTTTTGTTTACACAATGCAGCTTTCTTGGGGTCAAGTTTTTAAAAAAAAAACATTTTTTTTCTTCGAGATGTCATTTGAGACCAACTTTTTTTTTCGTGTAAGCGAAAATAAGAAGAAAGATACATCTCCAATGAAATTTAATACTGATGCGTCCGCAAATCACCCTGAAATTTGCTCTGCCAATTCATTCGTTGTTTTAATTTCATACGAACAAGTTCGTTTTCGGTTATTTTAAAGTTTTTTATTTCAAGGAAAAAAAATGGCAGTAAGTAAAGTGAAAAAATATTAGTTTTTTAATTTTTAAGCAAAACAATAGCAAATAATGAATAATTTGCTTTAGAATTTCAATCTGCAAGCCTTACAAGAGGCAAACGTTGAACAAACTTCACCTCAATATAAAAGGATATCCGAGTTAAAAGCAAATACGAGTTATAAGATTATATACATGAAAAAGGCGGTTACGAGGTTGGGCGAATGCTTGATGCTCACTTGCCGCGACGTTCATGACGGTGAAGTCAACGAGGGGCCCGAAAATGAAGAAACACAGTCGTATTTCTTCACCTACGTGGATCGTAGATACTTAGCGGCATTCAGCGAGGAGTTCATGGAAGGGTATGGAAGGCAAATAGAGACGACCTTCTATTTAAAATACAAGGGGTCAACCGCGAGGATCAACTTTGAAAATATATATGAGATCGTAAAGAGTGATGGGGAAGACAGCAGCGGAGAAGAGTAAGTACATTTTTTTCTTTTTTCAAAAATATTTTCAATATTTAATTAAAAAAATTTTTTTTTCTTCCAGATGATTGAAGGAGGAAAATAATAGTCGTGTAGATTAGTCGTAGTCGTCGCAGATTAGGACGTCTTCATCGTAAGTACATTTTTTTCTTTTTTCAAATTTTATATATTTTCAATATTTAATTAAAAAAATTTTTTTTTCTTCCAGATTGAAGGAGGAAAATAATAGTCGTGTAGATTAGTCGTAGTCGTCGTAGTCAAATGACTGAAGAAATTTTAAGAGTATAGTTGAGTTGAAATTTCTTGATCGGTCAAGGGAAGTTTTAAGTGACAAGGAATTTAAAATTTGGCACATAAGAATTGAAAACTTCTAAAATTCTTTTTGCGTGTACTGCCTAGAAACGGGCAAGATTGGTCAAACATTTATCAAGTTCCTACAAACTGGACAAGCAGGAAGCTCCAGTCACTTCTTTCTTTTAGAAAAGAATTAAAATGATATTATCGATAAATTTGGTGATTTGAATTGGTGTTTTTTTAAAAATTTAAAAAAAAAAAATAAAAGCAAATATTATAATAATTACTTATTAACTCATAAACCTTCCCCTTTACTTATATTACATTAAAAACATATTCGCTGAGTAGAAAAAAGGAATATAAGCATAACGACTAAGCATCGTATTACCCATAATTGATGATACGGAAACTTATTTATTCAAAAAACATAATTATTGGCTATTAAAATTTCTATTTTTTTTTGACTTTTTAAAATTAAGCAATGGGGGGGCACCTGCGGAAAATTTGTATATCTTAAATATATTATCATTGGTGATGGGGGTGGTTGACAGTCAGTCCAACAAGGGCTCATCAGTCTCAATCAGTGGCGTGATGTAAATTTCTTTAAACCCGTGCAGGTTTAAAGAAATTTACATCACGCCACTGTTTGAGATTGATGAGCCGGAGCCGGATTGGTGGTCAACCCCCCTATTACCCCTACTATTGCATTTTTCAACTGTCGAGCCATTGATCTTTATAAAAGATATGTTCGGCTTTTTAAATGTTTTTCATCTGCGATTTGATAATTAAATTTTTTATTAATGTCAAGGTCAGTTTCACAATCAACTTTTCAACCCTACTCACGGATTTAAAAGTAATATTCACATAATTCAGTTACTTTATTTTCAAAATTCATTAACTTTCAAAATTCAAGGTTGAAATAATGCAATAATGACACAAATGTGTTACGCTATTTTTATTCGCAATATTTTTTTTCACTAACTTAAGAATCTTCGACGTTTGGATTATTGCGCATGATTTTCCCTAAATTCCAGTAATTAAAATTAATTAAAAATCAAATTATAACATAAAAAAATTTTTCGTCGCCGTAAGTAGGGCAGCGATGGCGATTCTACAACTGACCTTGAGATTTAATTTTTTTTAAAAATGCTACAAAAACCAGGAATTATTAAATAAATTTATATACGATACAAATAAATTCATAAAAGATTTCAATTAATTTCTCCGGCTTATAAATTATTCAATTTTAATCTCTAATATGCCAACAGGTGAAAGAATCAAATAAAATATTTAATTAACGATATTCGCGCTGTTCCGAAATCGAAAAATCCTCTACTCCGTGACCGTGCGCCTGTAGCACAAAAAAGGGAAAAAGTCCCTTTTTTACCCAGGAAGTATTTCAACGAACAAAGTAAACGAGGAAACGTTAATAATTTCCTGGATTGGTTTTTTAGCTCTCATTTCCTTCGTGGGATTGTATTCAGATTGATTATCAGCAAACAAATGAGTGATACTTCCATCGAGAAAACGCGCGATGAAAAGGGTCTTTTCGTTCCTGAAATTCATCATCCTTCTTCGGAATAAATTCCCCCCCAAACAAGGTAATCTTCTTTTATCTAGCCCTCGCGTCGAAATACGGTTTTAGTTCCTCACGGGCCATTGCTTTTAAACTAACATGTAAGCTATCTAATCGAGCTTAACGTATCTCATCGAGTTTTCTTTCTATTTTGTAACTCTATCGGTCGTTAGTATGAAACTAATGTTGAATGTGGGCTGGCTATAAGTTTGTCTGAGATTTTTTCAAAGTGGAGTGGCAAATACCGATTGAAGAAAACGCTTTAGAAAAATATGAGTTCATAGGTATTGTCGAGAGGTTAAAACTTTGTTAAAAAGTGTACACCGAAATTCAAGATAATTCACAAGTAATTCAAGGTAATTCACATGCAATTCAAAGAAACTCACATAATTTAGAGGTAATTTAAGTAATTCAAATGTAATTCACGGTAACCCCAAAAAATTCAAAGTAATTCAAGGTAATTTAAAGCAATTCAAAAGTAATTCAAGTAAACTGTACACCAAGAATTAAGATTGAGGTACCCCTCGGGTATCGTCTTTTGAAATGGCCACCGCACAAATTTAGCGGACTACTGCAGAGGCTGTGGTTGAACTTTTTCTTCTTTAAGTGCCGTCTCCGCTCAAATAATCGCAAATATTCGTACTACCTTGAATGCAGCCGCCGAGAACGAAGACCTGTTCCCCTGAAGAGAGCTCAGGTCCTGGCAGGTGGCAAGCTATGGACAACTAACTCGCCTTCATACCTCTAGACAGTCTGAACAAGTAAACTGTAGTCCGCTGGCAACTGACTACGGCAACTCTTTATATTGAAATTTTTATTTCTGATTATGGCAGTGATCAAAACCGCTTCAATCATATTGTTGATGACGTCAGACGTCTTCTGCTCTCACCTTCTCAACTTAATTTTGGTCACCGCCAACCAAAAAACAGCCAATTTAGTTGGCGACTCTCTCCTTTCAGGCTCTCTAGACAGTTTTGAAAATATAGGGCGTTTATCCAAAACTTTACCATCCACGACAACAAGTCCGCGAGCCCTGATCACACTAATTAAAGACTACCCAGTGAGCTTTCGCATCCCTAACCTCGCCCTCAGAGTCAACCAAAATCTTACCCTTCTCCCCTACAGTCAAAGTTCCTGACCTAAAGCAACTGCGACAAGAATGACAATCTCATGAAACTGCACTGTAGCTAATTATAATCCTTAAAATTCTCAAAGTTATCCTCTTCGCAAAAACTTCGTGCTATAATTTTTAATGTATTTACGATAAGACAACACGATCTGTCTTAAACAAGAGAGTTTTAATTTTCAAACGGCACCCAAAAGTCGGGGGCAGCTTAAATCTAATGACCTCAAATTAAATGGATGACCGTTACACGTCGCTGGATAATCTTTTTTGAAGTAAACCATGTCGTGTCACACTTTTAAAGATCCCCTTTTTTTATTTCAAGTCGACAACTAAAGCCAAAAAATTACAACGCAACGCAGTAAGAATATAATTTAACCCTTATACGAACTTGATATAAAACTTTTTTTTATTGTGAAAGAAAAAATAAAGTTCATTTGAGTAAACTCCTAGAGTGTAAAGAGTGAACATGACAGAGCAAGGATAACAAACTTTCTTCTTAAGTTAATTTTCCGTATACAAATAATGAAGAAAAGATACCACGGTAGTATATGAGACACTTTGCGGTGTAAACATAGAAAGGGTGAAAGTTTTTCCCTCCGGTAGTTAAGAGTGTTAGGCATATATAAAACCGGCTTTTCGTGGCTCTTGGCCAACTCTCCATTTTGATACAAACTTTGCTAACACTTTCTTTTTTAATCTTTCTTAATACTTTTTCCCCTGATTCAAACCAAGAAATAAAAAAAAAAGAAAATGAATCGATAAAGGATTAAACGCTTTAACTTTCATGGAATTAAATACTTCGGTAATTTATAAACATGACCATTTTTTCCCTTATCGAAAAAACGACGAATTTCCCAAATGGGAAAACTGCAATGCAAAAGTCTATTTTGTAGCCCCATCTAAAAAGGATTATAACTTACATAAGACATTGCTTACAGATTAATTTTGGGTCTGAGAACCGCATGAAGCACGTTTTAAGGAAAAGGATTCTAAGTGTCTGACTTCAAGAAGTTTCCATAGGATTCGATTAACAAAACCGACGCCGCGTCTCAAAACTTATCATAAAACACGCTTGTAATGAACGTTACATGAAAATATGAAAAAAGCATGGACGAGAATAAAAGGGGCTGAGAAGGGGAAAAAAGTTTCTGCTGTTATTACACGGTAAGACGAAAATAAGCAATATCTATCAAGGGAATCCCCCAGCAGAAAAAGAATATTTCCTACGGGTAATAACACCGATGCCTTTCGCTAACGCAAAGCGCCTACAGCGTTATATTATAGCCGTGACCTAAGTATATACGTTACAATTACGCGTGGGTAATTTCGCGGATAGAGAAAAAAAATTTACCTTTAATGTTAAATTAATTAAAATCCCTGTTTAAAAAGGCCTGCGTGGAGTAATGATAGACCGAGCAATCTTTAAACAGTCAAAACTCAAAAAGCAAAGCCAGAGAACTGGAAATTTTCCGACTCTGACTAAAAAATTTTCCGGCTCAATAACTTTGGAAAAGTTTTTGTTGAGGAAAAAAAGTTTTAGACTTTTTTCCTTATTTAAGTGGCCTAAAAGCTTCTGGTTTTGTTATGCCGGAGATATCAGGCTGAGAAAAAAAATCATCGTCGGTATCTACGTAATTACTATAGCTGTCCGAAAATTAAGGGATTTAAACATTTAATGCTCTTTTTTTCTTTTGAAAGAGCACAAGGAGAATAATTTAAAATTATTCAAAACGAATTTGAACCTGATCTTACTTAATTTTTTTTAAGTTTTCAGGCTTGCGTCGAAATCGTCTCTAGCTGAATAAAATTTTAGAGAAGCTTTTTCAGCGGGGGAAAACTTTTTTTGGCTCAAAAAAATTGTTGAAATCTTTTTTAAAAATGCATTAAAAATTTCTGAGGTAAGAAAAAAGTTAAAATTTTTTTTAGAAACAACAAATTTTCTTGGCTTGGCTTGAATAAAAAATTGGTGCCAAAGAAAAATTCAAAAAAAAATTTTGGTGCCAAAGAAAAATTTTAAAAAAAATTTTGGTGCCAAAGAAAAATTCAAAAAAAAAAATTTGGTGCCAAAGAAAAATTCAAAAAAAAAAATTTGGTGCCAAAGAAAAATTCAAAAAAAAATTTTGGTGCCAAAGAAAAATTCAAAAAAAATTTTGGTGCCAAAGAAAAATTTTAAAAAAAATTTTGGTGTCCAAAAAAAGTTGGTTTTCATCTGCGTTTAATTTTTCAAAGTTTATAATTTTTAATTTTACCCATTTCAAAATTTTCACTTTCATTAAAAAAAATCACAAAAAACATTTACCTTGGAAATTCCTTCCTCTAAATAAATATTCACAACACCATGAGAAAGCGATGACTACTTCATTAATGAAAATACCCTCGAAGATATTTTTCATTCATAAATTTTTAAACACCGCAAGTAAAACAATATTTACAAATATTATTCCAAACCTAAAAAGAAAAAAGTCCCACTCTGCTAATATGATCTGCTTGAGGCCATTAGCCAACTTCCCCCACGTACAAATACAAACTCAGCAAGGAAACTTTGAATTTACACAAAATCTGCCTAAATTTTCAAAAGTGGATTCACAGTAAATCATCCAAACACTACCAAAAAATATTTTTTTTTAAAAATCGCAACACCAACACTCACACCAGCTTTGAAATTATCCAACGCATAAGTGGCTTTTCCTTTGATATATAGTTCATTATTCATCTAAATAACAAATTCCTTATTTATTTAACCTAATCTTTCGTAAAGTAATTAATTTTATATGCAAACCAAATCCGATTTCAAGCGTAAGTGTAGACCCTTGAATTTTATATCTTAAGAATGCCGTAAATCAATGAGAATTACAGCCGTAAGATGTTTGTGCTATTTCATTTTGTTGTATATTTATGAACTTCGTTTCCCCGCTAAAAATCCCATTACGGAACGGGATTTAAACTGTGCATAACTAATTTGACTTTAACCTCATCAATGGTTTTTAAGTTAATTCCGGTAATCAGAAAACTTTTATTATTATAGCTCGACTGAAATGAAATTAACGGTTAAAGACTTCGAACCTACCTTTGCTTTTTTAATTTATTTTTTTAAAAAAAGATCTTTTTTTCCCCCTTTGTTTTTAAGTATATTATAACCGTGATAATCATGACTCCCGCTTATTTCGCTGAACACGAGGAAGATTGATGACTTAAAAATTACAAAAGGGAGAGTCTTTTTTAAAATTCTCTAAGGTCTCATTTAAGTTGCCTTTCGCAAAAAAAAATTTTAATTTTGAAAAAATAAAGAATTCTTGGAATCGGATTTAGAGATGTAAAATTACGTTTTTACGCCTCAAGGAAATACAATGTATATTTTGGCGGGTCTGAAATATTAAAGATACCAGCGCCGCTTTGAGGGAGTATGAGGCATTAAATGGGGGAATTTCCTCCGTTAAGTTTTGAGTTGGGTAATAAGAGATCTCTAACGACGAAATGCGTTATTAAATGGAAGATTTAAAAATAACTCACAACGCATGATCGAACTGATTTTATAAAGAACAGCTGATTCCTTTTCAAAGTCATGACCTGGGTCCATTTTATGCTTATGCAACCGGCAAAGTATGGCGCGCAGTATGAAAAAAGATTACGCACAGTATTTAAAAGAATTAAAACCTTCTGCTTAAATTAAAAAATAACCTTACCTTATGCGAATATTTAAATAGTCCCTTCCATGATGCAACAGAAACGGTAATCAAATCATTTCAAAATTTTTTGGCATGATCCTCGACCTCTTTTGATATTATTTGTAAGCACCTGAAATAAAAAGAAAATAAATTAATATAATATTATAAAAACTATTTTATTCAGCTTCTGCACGTGTTATCAATCAAAGAGAGAGAGATACGAGACACAGCCGGGTCAAAAAAAAATTAAAAGTGCACTTTAACTTAAAGAATTTCACGCTTTATTACAGCCACCCTAGAAATTCATAAAAACCTATTCTGGAAAAATAACTAATACAAAGTTTTGATATTTTGGTCACTAAAATACTTTTTTTTAAAAGGTCGCTTGAAAGATTTACAAAAAGGCTGTAATGAACCGGGAAAAACGGGTTCGGAAAGAAAACTACCGATTTTGATATTTATTTAGGCATTTAGTGAATAACTTGAGGTAAAAAAAAAATGTACACGCTTATTTTTTTTACAATAGTAATGTTAGTCTGCGATGTGGTATAAGATTTAACCTATTACCTTCTAGTAATAAGATCCTTCTAAGATTATAAAAAATCTTCAAATGAAAAAAAATCACACTTTGGACTTTGTCAAAATATCACACTTGATTTGATTGACCGTTCACACTATATGTTGGATGTTCAAACATATTTTATCCATATTAAATGCGTGTTAACTTACAAAAAAAAAAAACAACCGAACCGACCCTTGTTGATTTCCCGTCGCACTGACCGAAACTGAACGAGTTCGAACCCGTTACCGTTACCCTCTAACTCAAACAAAAAGGTCGCCGTTCGGTACTTCAGGTAGAAAAAATTATTTTACAAAAACCTATATAAATTCATCCCAGTCACAGAGGATAATTTCGGTCACTTTAATTCCTATCCCAAAATCAGGTAAATGAATTCGGACGGGAATAATCAAACTATTATTTTTTTTAACCCTTTAAAGGCCTAATTAATTGCCGAAAAGGTAATTATTGGGGACCCAGCAAGGCCGACTTTTCCTAATATGTTAATATGTCTAAACTTGAAGCAAATGAAGCCCGAAAACCGAAAAAAATCCACACTCCTAAAGTTTCTAGTGTAGGCATACCGCAATACACAATTGACCTATAATGTCATAATAAGCAGTTTTACTCCCTTTTTGCAGCTAAAGACTCGAGGGATATATTGTATTAGGTTTATAAAGGTCCCAAGTTAATTGTATTGCTGAATGCATATTGAAAAGTTTGCAGGGGCACGACTTTTTTACAAATTTAGCTTTAAAATATTTTAAAAACGTGTAAACTTGGACGCTTGGTTTTTTTATAAACCATAGCCAGGTACAGTATGTTCAAAAACCTTAATGATACGAGTAATATTTTTTACTTATATGAGTTCAAAAGCATGCGATTTTACACAACTACCAGAATCTACTAGTAATAACAATAAAAAGGCCTTTCTGTATTTCAATCTTAAAAAAATTTGAAAAATTTTAACTATGTTAAAAAATACACTCCACGGGGATGTGACCCTTGAAAATAAAACAGACAAAACAGTTCTCCGTATCACATTTAGATGTCTCGCCATGTCGACACATTCAAACTTTTCCCTTTCTAACCTTTTAGTTTCCTCATTTTCCCGCAAGATACCACTAACATCGAGTTCAACGAAAGCGAAAATCCCAGCTCATACAATTTTAATACAGAGTACACCCAAACAAGCTTAGACTGCGGTGCATTGCAGTATCAACCCGTAAAGTCGATCTTTTTCCTCACTTTTTTTCCTTGTTTTTTTTTCCTTTCTTTTTTTTTAAATGCACGAACAGAAAAGAAATCATATTCCCGTGTCACTGGAGACACGTAAGAAAGAGAGACATCCGGGAAATAAGAAAATCAAAACGATTTAATTTTCATTTCCTTTGATTTATATGTAAATTCATAAGTATAACTCCTGTTTTTTTTTCATGCAAAACGTTCGGGGGAAAAAAAGGCATTTTACTTTAGAATGAATTCGCCGGCCGTTTTTTACTATCATCATTATCATCATCATCATCAACATCCCGCCACTTGTCTTTCCACCGGATAGCGCGAACACATTCAACATGTTTTCAAAGTTGATGAAACATGGAGGAAGCACACTAGAGAGCATAATAAAATTATTTCGCCGTGCTTTGAATAATTTTACATTTTACTTTCAGCCTTTCAAAAGTAAACACTATTCAACCATTTGGTCTTGTTTATCATCTGATTCTCCAAATTTGATATTTATAAGGATCTTTTTTTAATAAATTGACTTTTTTGAATTTCAATCACAAAAGCAAAATTCCAAATATTTTACAATTAGTTGATGTGGCCGTAATTTGGCCGTTCATAAAAATTCAGAGTCGTCGTCACTCGTCATCAAAACCAGAGATTTATTTTTGAATTCTTCTAAAAAAACACAATAATATCAGTCCGTTTTTTTGCGCAGCCCATCATCCTAAATCCCCTTATTTTCCAAATTGGTAAATCGCATAAACAAATAAATAAAATTCCGCTTTTATTCAGACAAATGAAAAAGCTTAATTTTAATCAAGGACACAAAAAAATTGAGGTTAGATTAGAAATGACAACCCTTTTCTTTCTTATTTCGCTCATTTTGAAGAAAAAAAAAAGACCCCAGTATGGAGAATTAGGGGGTATTCTCTCCTTCTATAACACATTTCACACTATTATGTTTTTTTTTCCTTTCTCCAGCGTTCAGTAAATCATAAAATTCCACAAACATTATTTCCTATTCACTGAAATCCTCTGACATTTTTACTTCCATTTTCAAAACTCAACATTTTTCTTTTTAAATGTGGAATTCTTGGACATATCTTTTGTGCTTGCTTCATCTTTTGTAAGTGAGCTTTGATCGGCTTAGCCCGTTTTTGAGTTTCTCTAGCTACCTAAAGCAAACGCCGAGCTTTTTTTATATTCTTTCCCTCTTTCTTTTTTTTTCCCCATTTCCATATAAAAAATTGTCATCAATTATTCTCGTAAAGGGAAACGTTTAGTAGACATATTGCCTTCCTGCGTTTTCCTCTTTTAAGGAAATGATATTTCGTCTTGTGCTCTCAGTGAAATCAAATTTCCTAAATTTTAATTAATTAAAGTAAAAGGGGTAAAGAAAAGTGCAATCAAAATAAAACAGGCAATCATTTAAATGACGTAAATATGATAAATTTTAAAATTTCAAAATGGCGTGTGTTTCTTTGATGACACCATTAATATTGTGAAGATTTTTTCCCAGCATTTTTTCTTCGGACTGTACCAGTCTTTTGAATCTTTTAAAGTATTTTTTCGTTTTTGAATGATTCAATTTAACCAAGTTTTTATTTTGCATAAATTTTATTCGCCGCCATTTTGATTTACAAAATGTGATGATTGCTTTTGCACTAAAACATACACTGGCCTTGGAATTTCTAATTCTTATTCGTGATCCACGAACGTTACATAAATCACACGGCATTTTTCAGCCTCTAATTGATATAAAAATGGATCACATCTCGACCTTTCCCCGCATGTAAAACGTATCATTAGAGATGACGTCCCACAGGAAGAAATTACTAAAAAAAAAAAGAGAATGACCTAAAATTTTTTTTTCGCTTTTTAAATACGTCGTTCACACAAAGTCATTTTACAATATAAATACCAGATGAGATATTGTGAAATGATAAAAGCCACATGATTACTTTTGATAACGGCAACGAATGCTCTTTTTGCCCGCCTACACGTGTCAAAAACATTTCATGTACTTTAATAGGAAAGATGATTGCCTTAGGACAGTCTAGACTTCTCTTTTACGATACCCTTTTTTCTTTAAAGATTTTATTTTGAAAAGTACTTTTCAACGGGTATGAGGCGGGTTTTCTTTTTTCATTACATATTTTCTTAATGGATTTTTTCATCCCGATAAATTGAAGATTGTTTTTTAAGTTCGGATATTCTGAAATATTTATAGAATATGGATTTTTAAAATACTGTATAGTTGTAAAATATGGCCAAGGTCGAATGTTTACAGGGGAAGTTTCAAAGCCATTTTAAAAGGATTGTATCTGTGATAGAAGTGCACAAGTTTGCTCTAAGCAAAATTTAGTTGAAAGAGAATTCACTGTTCTTTTAAAATATTTTTCCCAAATTTTTTTTTATTTTTGTCTTTTAAATCTTTTTTTATTTTTGTCTTTTTAATTTTTTATTTTTTATTTTCCACTTTTCTCTCTTTTATTTTTTATTTTGACCCCAACTATTAATTTTTCAAATTCCTCGTTCGTCCTCCAATTTTAATTTATAACGAAAATTCACAAAAAAAAAATCTCACAAAGGGTGAAAAACATCCAAATCAAGACGATGATTTGACATCTCGCGACACTAACATAAGACTAATTATTCCACCCGATGAAACTTTTAAGGATCAAACTGACATGAGGAAATACAATGGAATGTTGACAGAAGAGTGGAAAACTTTTAGATGTTTAAGCTGACAAACAACAGCTTCAAACAGTCTCTGAGGAAGCGGGAATATAAGAATATAAAATACCTAAGGGAAAGTTACTACTGAATTGAATTTTATAGCAAGGCACACGATGCCGGTCAACATCCTATTCAATATTAACTTTTTTTCCCCAACTTTTTCTTCCTTGCATTTTTCCCTTTCCCGTTTTATCGAACCTTTCGATGAATAGCTTGATCGATGATGTTATAATACATTTTGAAAAAAAAATATTATTATGTACTATGAATATTAAAAATCCGATTGAATTTCCTTTTTCCCGTGGGGAAAAAAAAATCTTTTTTTTACTGCTGACCATTTTTGGGAAGGGTTGCTTAATTACTTAAAAGCGTGGAATTTATTTAAAAGTTAGTTTGATAATTTTAAAGGGATTTAAGAGACAGGCGTCAGATTTGGGAAATGAAATTTATTCTTAGGGGAAAGTTTGTGTGGAAATAGAAGTTTTTACAAGAAATTATGATGACCTTGACCTGGTTGAATGTATTTGGGGAGAAGTAAATGTTAATCGAAGGTAAAGATTTTTGGATTGCTAAAAAATTAAAGAAAGATTAAGGTTTTTTTCCAAATTCTGTAGAAGATTAAGGTTTTAGCTACAACAACAGGCTTTGTAATTCTCGTCTTGCTAAGGTTTCCTCGATTTCTCGTAGCTAAGCACCAAATTTTTTTAATCGCAAGTTCGCTAAGAAGAAGACAATTCTCAGCGTTAAGTTAATGCACACCTCACTGAATATTTCTCTAATATTTGTTATCTAGTATTTCTCATTGAATATTTCTGCAATATTTTACATTTAATATTTGTCTAATATTTTACATTCAAAGTTTTCAAATATTTCTCATCTAATATTTCTCAAATATTTCTCATTTAATATTTCTCAAATATTTCGAGAAATGGGGCTTAAGCAGCCGAATTCCGCAATCACCGCAATTTCAAAATTGATGCTAAAGCAATAAAGTGTAAAATAACGACAGTAGTTTGTGCTAAACTGAGATACAAATTATTTTCCGACAAAAACTTTTAATAAATCTACTTAAACATCTCAAAAGCATCTTCAAAACATACTTGAAACATCACAGAATATTGCGTGCTTGCTTTGTCTTGTAAGATAAAAATAATCCGTGATTCTAACAATTAATTATGTTATTTAATTTCAACAACAGACTACGACGTCGAGAAAGAACCCTTAAGTAAGATTTAAAAAAAAAAAAAAAAATAAGTCACTCGAGTCGACTTTTTAAGAAAATAAGATCACATGGTTTTTATATGACTTCTTTTTATTTAAATTATTCAACAAAATAAAATTTCAACTTAAATGGTTTTGCGAAATTAGAAAAAGAAGAAGAAGGAGGAGAAGAAGGAAAAAAAATTCGTCTCGAAAACTAATTTCGTTGTTTTGTTTTTCTTTATGTTCTGTAATTATTTTCTCCAGTCTCTGTGTGTATTGTTTTTCAGAATGAAAAACCAACTCTGGTCACGATCCCTCTTATTTTTTTTTTTTTTAAACCGTAAGTAATCGTTTTAATATCATTTTTTTGGTTTACCTCGGATTAAATTTAACGAGAAATGATTGCGAATATTTTTCCCGAAGAAAGTAACGTTCAAAAACTCCCGTTTTACTTTT
Source organism: Liposcelis brunnea (assembly GCA_023512825.1). Lineage (NCBI taxonomy): Eukaryota > Metazoa > Arthropoda > Insecta > Psocodea > Liposcelididae > Liposcelis > Liposcelis brunnea. The sequence continues at coordinate 13,759,353 of CM042071.1, forward strand.
TTTTCGAATATTATCACACAACGGGGAATAATCTTTCAACTTGAATTAATTCATTTAATAATCTGGACGGAATAGATGTTTGATCAGCAATATCAATATTATATCTCTGAGAATGCATCGGCTATAATATGTTTGTCGATCGGGTGAATAATCGAACGGTGATTCGAGTTAAGGTCACGCCATTTTGATTTGTGTCTTGCACTTCGAAAACGTTAAGGCTAAATTGCGAAGGATGAGGAAAATTTCCTAATGTGGAAATATACAAGAGGAAGAAACATCATCTTCTAAATGCGTTCGTACGGGGAAATGGCGGAGGCTATTGTCAGACAAGATGTATCTTCCCGGTAGCCAATTCAATTATTCCGAAATCTCTAAAGGAAAATATGATGGGAATGTTCTTTTATTTTTTTTTCTTTCCTTCTTTTTCCTTTAGCACAACATGCGTGATTGTTTTACAGAGAAATGAAAACTATTTTCTCTGATTTTCGAGATGAGTAATTATAGGAAAAAGCAATTATTAATTTAGGGCTGCGGAGAAACCTATTTGAAGGGGGGAAATATTAAAGTTAACATGAAAATGTCGGGTCTATCCTTTTTTTAATTATTCATAATAATGTCGTCTAAAAATTGGCAAAATGTGCAAATGGATTTTCCAGGTACATTTTGGTTTTATAATAAATAAAGTCATGGTTGAAAATATTTTCTCTACTAAATAAATTTCGTAAGCAGGATTTTTCATATTAAATTATAACTTGGTTTGCCAAAGCCACAGGGAAGAAATCGAGAGGTTTTCATCAAACCGTTGATCGAACGAACCGTTCAAAAATATCCATAAATACCCTTGATATCAATTTATTCGAACAGTAATTCATATTCTGGTGATGATCTGTCCCGGGGCGGTTTCATAACTGACTAAAACCAAGTTTATAAACTGCAACTTGGGTTGTATATAAAATTGTGCAGGGTGGGCCTGGAAACAGTTATATGATCTATGAAAAGAGAAAATATTATTTATTTAGCGTGATGCAATTCACTTTCATTTTTAGGTAAAATTTAAGATTTCACTGCAGTTTCTTGCACCGTTCACAAAATAAATAATAAATCCTCCAAGGTTTTCGTTGCTTACAAAAAAAAGGCAAAGTTGTAAAAAATCTACATCAGAAAAATAAGTGTAAAAAATGACGCAGGAAGAAGTTTCGAAACAAAATAAATGTTCTATAATCAGTTTTAACTGTAGGAGCAGGCAATCGGGTGAAAAAGGTGATCACTTTGTTTCGAAATTTATTTCAGCTAATCGATTTAGCTTGTTACAAAGTTACTTCGAACCTTTTCTACACGACGGGCGAGCTGGTCAACCTTTTCCTTTTACCAATTTAAAGCTTTGTACCGTACACCTGTTACAAATAATTATGGTTCCCCATAATTATTCAATCCGAACCGACGGGGATTCATGATAAATATAAATGATATTCGAGGGATGTAATATATCCGAAATCCGAAAACACCCCTTCCTGACTTCGAGAAATGAAAAATAAATAAGCACAGAGAATTTCATTTAAAAAACGTTTCAATCGAAAACAAGAAAGTTGATTTAATAACAATATTATTAGGGTATATCAAATTGAACTCCTTCGGATTCGATTCCGTGAAACGAAAGAGGTTTTCCAGAAAATAAGACATGTGGGTATTACATTTAAATAAAATCCATTTAATCTAAAAGGAATGAAAGAAGAACGAAGGAAAAGGAAAATTATAAGAAGCGGTGAAGTTGATTATAAAATTTTTATGATTGAATTTGTTTGAGTTTTTTCCCCGAATACAACCTTGAATTTTTTTTAAAAAACATTTTGAATTATATTCATCGAAGGGAAATCATTAGCAAGTTATTGATTGAATTCATTGGACCAGTTAAAAATATTAAAGAATTCTGCAGTAAAGAGGCACTAAAAAAGTTAACCTCTTCGTAGCGAAGCTGGTGGAGGATGAAGACGGGGACGTTCTCAAAATAAAAATCTAGCTTTTCAGACTGAGTAAATTTTAAGTAAATCAAACTAAAAATGAAAACTATATCAGAACTTTAAATTTGCTTAGCGGTTATCATCAGATGGGAGTTAGAGGAAGACAGCGAACCCATAACAACTTTCTCAGTGCTACTACAAAGCATTAGTATTGTAGATATTAGGACGACAGGAAATTAAAAAATACAGGTGTAAGTGAAGCACAGACTACTTAAGCCGTAAAGCACAGACATTAAGCCGATGGACCATTTCGGGGAATCCTCCCCATTATCAAGGATACAAAAAATTAAAAACGATGTTAAAAAAACAGAAAATAGCGGTTATGATTTAAAAACCAACCATGTGATATACCATTCCATTCCATATACGAAGTTGACAACGAAGACAAGACCAAACCATGTTGACGTCGACGGAAAACCAAAAAAAAAAACAATCCACTCCTCACAGTTCAAAATATTTGAGAAAATTTGAAACTTTTAGGTTTCACTGGGGGATGAAACCTTTTCGGTTTCAAATTGAATGCAAACGAGTTTCAAATGATACTTTCCTGAAACTTTTAGGCTGAAACTCTTTTTTTTCTCAAATGAGAGTATTATTTTAAACTGTGTTCTCTAGTTCTCAGTCAATAAAAATCTATAAAAGTAATGAATGATGCCTCTACACAAAATTCTCATGATCAACTACTGATATCTGTAACTGAAACCTTTTGTCCGAATTCCATTTATCGACAAAGCGAAACTAGGCCTAAGTCTTCGTAATTTTTAAGACAATGATTACACGAGCTACGCCGTTTGTTCGTAGCAAAAAAAGTTTTCTTTTTCAAATTCAAAGAATCTTCCATTTTATATCCTATTTCATTCCTTATTGCCTTTAATTCTACGGATATCTAAAGTTAATATTTTTAGAATTTAGATAATTCGTTCTTTCTATTAATTTGGCTCTCAGTAAACACGATCCCTGTATTTAAATACGTTTGAAAGGTTTTTATTTCCCGGAATCCCGGTTGCTTTATCCATTTTCGTTTGAGGAATTTTTCTGATTTGACTGTTTTTCCAGCTTACAACATTTCCCCAGATTTCATTGATTTTACCCACTGAACGAAAAAGAAGAAGAAGACGGGGGAGGGAAAAAAAATCTCGATAACTTTGAAGAAAATTCGAAAGCGTGTTTTATTTCCAGATGGAAATGCATAAAAAGTTCAATATAGGAAACGCGCATTTACTAAAAAAGAAACAAGCTCCTCGCTTATTTTGATACAAACAGAGTCGTACGAAATGAATTCCCTGGACGAGCATTTCAGAGACTGTCCCGCAAAATAGACTTTCACCTGTCACCCGCTCTCTTTTTCCCTTAACTCGTAGAAATTGGAGAAGTATTAGTTTCCCTCAAAATGGAAAAACTCAATTTGCATTATAAAAAAAATGGTAAAAGGGCATTACTTTCTCGGTTTCAAATGAATTCTTTTTTTCTTTCCTTTTTTTGTGTTTAATTTTAGAATGTGCGCGATCTACAAAGACAAAAAAAGAAAAATTCGACGTCGGTTCTTTAACTGACTGATTAATCAAGGATTGGAGAAGGACAGTAAAATGCAGAGCTACGAACCTCGTCAGTTATTTATTTACTCTGTCCAGCCTTCCATTAGAACGTCTTTGGTTCCCTACGGTTTCCGGATAAGACAATTTTCCCTTGTACAAATGACACGCACAATGGCCACAAATCACTATTAGCGCTCTACTCTCTCTCCCATTTCGTTTGTTCTTGTCCTCGTATATTTTAAATGTTATGTACCATTATTGTACATAACGTAATACTACCACCATTATTTTTCCGAGGGGCTTTTTTCAAAAAAAAAAAAAAAAACTTAACGGAAACGGGACGACATTTAATCTGTTGCTAGGGAATACTCAAAGGCATTTATTTACTCTTACGATTTTTCCTCTTTAAAAAAATAAAAGAGGATTTCAAAAAAAAAACGGAGAAGTTTTTTAGTTTTTTTTCCGAGATAATCAATCTGATTTTCCTTCTGCTTGGCGATCAACGAAATGAAATACGAGCGAAGCCCTGGGGCAATGTTTCACACTCGCAATATTACACTTTTTTCAAGAACCTTATACTTCAAAGGGATGGAAAAAAAAAAATAAAAATATATACGAGTATGGCACAAGCAAGGCATATACGATCGTAAAAGAAAATCGTGTCCAAAGAAAACTTGGGGAAAAGGGAACTCACTGTCATCTATGAATTTTACGATCTAAAATAAAGAGCAATGTCTCGATCACATCATTTTTTAGAATTATTTCTGCTTAGGTTTTTCTATAAGATTTCGCAACACCGATTGACCTTACAACCCGTGTTTCTTTCAATAAAACAAAATTCCTCCCTTGACTCAACGAATTATTTATTCCCTTTATTGTTCAATAAACCGCCGACTATAAATATTCTTATGTGAAGAATATTATATTTGGAACGATACGAGACCTAAAAGGATCTCCTACGTTATATCTTTTTCTTTCCCCAAAAGAAAAAGATTTAAGATGTAATTCTATTAAATACATTTTAAAAAGCGGGTAAGGCAAGCGAAATGTTAACTTTTCCCCCTTTCCCTTCGCCCCCGCGCCGCCCAAGATGCTACCTGATATTGCAGCATCACCCTTTTGCCCCTGTTTCGTTCCCTCTTTCCCCTTCTGTTCACGAGTTCTAGATGACTCCTATACATCATAACAAATCCAATTTTTTCCAGAGATTTCCCCAACAGGATAATAATCTCCATTTCGGGAAGATAGCTTCACTTTCCATGTCTTCTTTTTCAAAATTTATTAATTTTTTTTTTATAAAATTTCCAGAAATAGAAATTTAATGTAAGAGCTGGTAAAAAACTATTTTTTAGCATTAAAACTTTCTAAAATTTTCCCTTTTTTCCCTAGAAATATTTCTTGCATAGAAAATTGCGAAATTCTTCAATCAAAAATTTTAGGTGCAATAAATAACTTGTATGAACATTAAAATCACAAATTTATCATTACAATTAATTATTCGATCAATAACTAAGGTTTAGCAAAAAAAATTTCATCATAAAAAAATTTTTAGGTAGCGGAAAATTCGCTTAGAAATTCAAATTCTAGAAAGCCCGCCAAAGCTGACCATGCAATTATGACGTCACAACTGAGTCACAACTGGATCCTTTGTTCCCATTGGTGAGATTTTCAAGCCAAAAAAAAAAAATTAACCAATAAGTTAAAAGAGTTGAACTCAGTTATGACGTCATTAGCCCAAACATGGCGTATGATTTTTTTTTGGCGGGATTTTTAAAATTTGGAGTTTAAATCGAATTTTTCGTTTTCTAAAAACATTTTAATGTTTTCTAAATTGTTGCAAGTAGCCTGATCCTTGACAATCGAAAAATTTTGAAGATAGTTATGAATGAATTTTTGAATTTCTAGCCAAGAAAAATGCTACAAATATTTCTTGTCAGTTTTCCTGCCTAAAAAAATTTTAAATCGACTTTAAAAAAAATGCTTAAAAAAATTTCTTGTCTAAAAAATTTAAAAAAATTTGGGAGAAAAGTATTTAGAAAATTTTTTTTCCGAAGAAAAGTTGTGGGAAAAAATTTAGAAGGCCCCTAATTCTATTTGCGGTGAAGCCCACAAAAAGTTGTTTCAGGCATTGCCTGAATAAGTCACAGTTTAAGATTTATCAACCGCATAAGAAGGTCGAAAATCGAATCCCTGTTTTTTTGTCCCTCAAAAAAGGTTTATGACTTTTTTTCATTATAAAAAAAATCCATATCCCAAGCTTTTAAAGAAAAGAAAAACATTATAAAGCTACATGCTACGGAAGAAAAAAGAAATCAGTTAGGAGTATTTTTATAAAGATGATGAGTTCAAGGAAACGGAAAATTGGTATTTATGATAAGTTAGAGAAAGGGAAAAAGCTTGTTGGGAAATTTGAATCCTTATGAATTTACAAGAAAATATTACATACTCAGTTTTTTCTTTCACAAGACATGAATTCCGTTCTACTTCCATTATATGGTACATGAATCTGCGTTTTGTTTCAGTTAACTTCCCGCACCGTAATGCCTACCTTTCAGTTACCTAACATCAGATTTATTTAAATTCAAAATAAAAAGGGAATCCGAGTAGTTGTGAAATGACTTTTTTAAAAATTGAATATGGCTTTTCCCGACACGAGGAATTTATATTTATTTCATTGACGTAAAAAGGGAAAATTTAAATTGAGAAATCGGGTTTTTCCTCCCCGAAAGACTTTTCCGGATTTGACCTTTTCCCAGCTATTAATATTAATTATCGAAATTAATACGATGGTCATAAAATTTGTGTTTAACGATAACAAGATAAGGAAAAATAGGAAAGAGACATCTTAATATAAACAACTCTCATTAACATCTTTTCTTAATGAGCTATCCTGTTGATTAATGGCGTCCCTTCCTTTCCTAACACCTCCAGATAATTTTTTTTCTTCCTTTCTCATTATTCTAGCTGATCACTTTGAACCTAATCTAGAAAGTGTCGTGATCTTTCTTCTGTCATTCTTTTCTACTTCCCTTGGAAATGTCTACAATATTTTACAGGTAGGTCTGAAAGAAAATGGGGTTTCCTTTTTTTTTCTCCATCCCTTTTACATCCTTTTCATGGTTTACTCGCCATGCGCAGAATTAATAAATCATGAATGAAGTTCATGGTAGTACTGTAATTTGTTTTCAACGACGTTCAAAGAAAAAAGGATGCGCATGCGCAGTTTTATTGAAAAATGCAAAAAGGGAGAGGAGCAAAACTCTTCAAAAATTATAATTAAATCGTAACTGTATACGAGAAAAGAAGAAAAAAAAAGAATGAAGAGGTTTTAATATTTTGTTAATTTTATTAAATAGGAAGGACTTTTTTAATCGGATGTAGTAAGATCATGGTCGCGGTTTTAAAATGGAGAGGGAAGTAAGTCTCTTCTCATATGGGGAGGGGTTGTTTATTCTTCGCGGACGTTGAAATAATCTCCTTACCGGCTTACGAATTTCAAATATTTACAGAAGGTTTTGAAATGAATTTTAAAAGCCATGTTCTCAGCATAAGTTTGGAGAGTCATCTAAAATTTCTTTCATAATGAAAGAATGAAATGCGATATTTATATACATACCTTCATTATCGCAAGTATTCCTTGATCTAATTAATTTACGGTGAGAATTCTTTTTCCTCAGGCTTTTTGCGGCTACTTTAAAATTTTTTCCTCCCCGTTTTCTTTTCGTTATTCGAATTTTTTTCTTTTTTTGTTCGAGGGATTTTTTTTTTCCGAGAAATATTCTTTAATGACGGTTGATATCGAAAGTATTGCATTTCAGATTTTTTAAATAATTGCTTGGTTGAAGAGGAAAAAATTTTAGTTTCTCGGCTTGGGGTTTTTTTTTCTAATTAAATTTTTGTTTAAGGTTATTTTCATTATGAAAATTTTTAGTTTTTTCCTTGTATAGTAAGAAAGACTTCGCTAGGCTGTAACGAATTCCCGTTGGAATTGATTGACACTTATGGAGGAACTTTTGGACTTTTAATGAAATGAATTTGTCAGAATGATAAATATTTTTTGCCAGTTGCCAGTAAAAAAAATGTAGTAAAACTTCCTGCAGATTAAAATTTTTGTAGAAATTCTGAGTCGATTCCCTAACAGAAAAAGTTTTAAAAAATAATTCTTTCTAAAAAAAACACTCTTCCCCCATCACCGAAAAATAGCCAAAAATTCTAGAAAAAATTGGGGTCCCGAAAAAATGAGAAGAAAAATATTTCTGAAAAATTTTCTCACCAAAGAAAAGTTGTAAGACAAATTAAGGATGCCCAAAATTTTGGAGGGGCCCATAAAAAATTGTAGCGCCAAAAACTAGACAAAACTCTCAAATTCAACGCGCCTACCCCTTACATTAATAAGCTGGAATACTAAACGTCTTTTAAAAATTCCTCAAATAGCTATTATTACTGAAAAGCTTGATGAAAAGAAACCTTGAGGCGATTCGCGAGAGAGTTTCCACGCAAAAAAACAAAAGGATCTTCAGCTTTCAGGCCTGACTACTTCATTCAATCTCCCTTCTTGAAAAAAATCCCGAATATAGCTGACGAAGCAAAAATAACAGTTAGGTGTCTTTAAAGAAAAAGCTTCTTTTTTTTATCAGCATACCAATCAAAAGAGAAGGGAAAAAAATTTTTTCGGACGATGAACAACGAAAATTTCCGGGAAATAAGCTGCAGTGCCCTTTTTGTCTTTTTATACGATATTTCTTTGTAAGGCCTCCAAAAACTTTCATTTAACTTAAAACAAAAAGTTTTTCCTTTTTTTTTCTTATTATATAAAAAAATTGTACGGTCTAGAAAAATATTTTTCTCGTATGGGTTTAATTTGAAAAATGTCCCTTTTCTCATAAAGACTACCCTCTGTCGCGGATTCTTTCAACCGGAAGATCTTAACGTGGATCTATTTCCTTTCCATCCTTTCTTTTGGACGTTGACTATTTTTCCAGTTCAAATCATCCAATACTTACTAATGATTTTCCTTCGGGAAGGGAATAAAAAAAAAAGGGGGGGAGATTTTAAAATCACGATTTTTATGGCGACCGATGAAGGAATGACAATGATTTAAATAAAAAAAGCCGCAAAAGTCAAACAAAAATTTTTTTTAAGTGTAGCGTGATCTAGCTTCCACTAGCCTCATCTTAATTTAAAAGTTTCGGGAGCAACGGCGCGGGAAAAATAAATAAAAATAAGAAAGGGAGGGAGAAAAAAGGAAAAAAAGCGATTTCGAATCTCGTTCTTTGGAAAATTTCTCTTTTTGACTTAAAACCCACCGTTCACGATTAGACGGATGAGTCTCCTCCTCCATTGATTTATGACTGCAGTAATCGATTTTTTATTTAACTTTCCCAAGCGGGTTTTCCAAAGTATTGTCACTGGGAGTAAATAAAAGAATGTTTTTTTTTTGGTTTATGGGACGGGAGCGGGATTTTTTTTAGTACCGTTTGGGATATTTGCGTAAAAATGAAAGCGATTGAGAAATTGAAGTGGAAGAGGTTGGAATAATTGTAAGTAAGTGTAATTTTATTCATATGGCATAGAGAGCTGAGCCAACACCAAGGCTACAAAAAGCAAGTTTCGGGTAGCAGTTATGAGAACCTTACCAAAGAACTGTGCGGAGTGGAAGATGTCGTAAGGTAAGGTAGGCAAAGGTTGAGGTTTTGGCGGGACCAAGAGCAAAGAAAGGATGGTGGTAGTCAAGCACGAGCTGCACTAAGGGGAAGACCCCGAGACACTAGTCTCCTGGCCGCCCGCCCAAACGGTGAAAAAACTCATGGCAGTCACCTTCTTAAGAAGCCGACTGATTTCTCTATAAAACAGACAGAGAGGTCTTTAAAAAGACAGAAGAAGAAGTTCATTAACTTTTTGCACAGGCGATGCGCCTGTCATAAAGTTGAAGGGCTTCAATGCAATGCCGTAAATAGCGATAAAGTAACCTGCCCAATAGTTTTCCTGCCAGTTTGACCCATCAAAAACTCTTTCCTGATCACCAGCAGATTAACATTTAAACAGACTGATTGTTGAAATTAAAAACAAAAATCTCAAACTTACCCCAGGTGCTAGCCGCAAAAATAACACTGAAGCCATTCCTTCATCAGCCATTTTAACAAGTACTAAATACTATTTTCTGCAATTAGTGTCACTTTTCCTTAATATTGCTTCTTATGAATCGAGACATCGTAGCTGGCAACGGTTAATTAATCTTTCCTAAGAAAAAAAAATCGAAATTACTTACATAGTCTTGGCAGCAACACCCAGCACCAAAAGAAGCTCAAACAATTCGACCAGTTTTAACAAAAAATGAAAAAAAAAAAAAATTATGAAGCCAAAATGAAAAAGAAACGATAAAATAAATTAAACTAATAAGTTAAAAAATTAATAAAAATCCGTGAGTCACATAACAGGATAACTTACGAATTCGAAAGCCCCAAAATGGCTGCTCTGACATCTTTGGCCGAACAGCCATCTTGGAACTTTTAAATTCGTCTGTTTACTTCTGACGCACAAAATTAGTCCTCCGGCTCGAAATTGTGTAGCTCTCGATTGAAGATCAACTGAACTAGTAAATAAATTTAAAACAAAAACATTGTAAAAAAAACCCAAAGCAAAAGAATCAATAAGGTGAAGGTATTAAAAGTTTCAAAAAACTCGATTAGGTTTTTATCAAGGTTATATTAAAAAAAAATCAAATTTTTTCTATCTGTAATGTTTAATATTTTTTTAAGACAAAAAAATTAGATGTCATTTTTTTGAATATTAAAGATACAAATAACAAATTTCAAACTTCATTTTTTTTCTTCTTTTCGGCAACAAAAAGAGAAAGAGAATAAAAAAAATGGGAGAAAAAAATAGGATAACAGAAAACGATCTTAAAAATATTTCATAATGGAAAATGTTTTTTTTTTTTTTTCGGTGATGTCCCGTTTTTAATATGATAAGGTTGTTTTGAATAAAAATGATCGATCTGGCAACATCCATCAATCATAAACCGTTGCCGGAGAATTTTATTTCGTTATTACCCGTACTAAAAAAAGTTTTTTATACATTTTTTTTTCTTGCGAAACTTTCTTTTCCCATAACTCAGGTATAAATAAAAATAAATAAATAAAACAACCGTATCATTTAAACAAAACCATATTAAACCAACAAGGAAACGCTTTATTTAGGAAAAAAAAAATCAGCAGGCAAATAAAAAACAAAAAAAAGGCACGAATTTGAATATACGTCGAATGAGGATGGTCCTAAAACGAACACGCCATTTTAAAGCAATGGAAATCCTTTTACATTTCACCAAAAGAAAAAAACGGATTTAAAATTTTATTAACAGCGACGAAAAATGTGAAACGGCAACATTTTGAAGAATTTAAATTTTAAGAATAATCTTGAAAACAATATCTAAGCGGCGGTATTATGAAAATCTGTGCCCGTTTACCATCGAAATGACTTGCGATGCCAGGATGGAAACCTGATAAAACTAGCTTTAAGATGTTTTCATATCTGTTTGCATACATTATTGAAAGCAATTTTACACTCATCTTTCCATTTTTTTTTTCTTTAAAAAAAGAATATTTTCTTTTGTCGAGAGTCAAAAACTCCAAAGGTGTTCCATTTAAACTTTCATTCGAGATTTATGATACAGGGGGATTTTTATTATTTTTTATTTTTCTAGCTTTTTTGGGATTGTTACAAGTTTCCTTGTTAGTTCAAAACCTTCCGAAAAAAAAAAAAACAAGAAACCGAATTTAGGAATAACAAATACAATAAGGGCCTATCGTAATGTACAATAACGACGAAACATGATAACTTCTAGTGATGATGAGGATGATGAGGTGATTTTTCGTGATCATATTATTTACATTTGTTTAATAACGTTCGTTACATGAGAACCGAAACTTTTTATTATTTTTCTTTGCTCTCGATAACTTTCCTTTGATTTTTTTTTGCTTTAAATGAGCTCTTCTGTAATTGATATGTCGTTCTACATGTTAAGCATTCCAACTTTCATTTTTTCCAAAGGAAAGTAAAAAAAAAAAACAAGGCTAAAAAAATACAACAGAAAGATAAACCTTCTCCAATTTTTTTAGTCACATTTCTCGAGAGCTAAAAAGGACTTACATTGTTCAGTCGTTAAAATCCATTTTAATATCGAAGCCAGTTAAATATATTAATTTCATTCGGTTTCATGCAATGATTTTCAAAGACACTTAAAAACTCTGTCCATTTATCGTTTTCAAAATAAAAAATAAAAATTATTTACAATATTTAGGATAATTTTTCACAATATTGCGTCCGTTTTTTAAAAAGAAATCGAATTACAATAAATTAAAAAATAAATTAATTACGTATACGAGGTACATATCGAAAACGAAATAAAGGAAAGTTTTTTTAAAAGTATCTCTTTTTTTTAAATGTCATCCAGTTCTGTGATACTTTGTTTTTTTTTTATCCTAAAAAGGAAATGAAATTCTAAAATTTTTACTACACCTAATTTTCGTTTTGCTACTATTCGACAATTTAAAATATGTACAGGGCTTTTGATTATATTTTTTTTTTTCATTGTAAAAATCACATTTTATTTTTGTTTCAAATTTATAATTTTATACTCTGTATAACGTTATCACAATTAATAAAAAGATTTGCATTTGCAATAATTATGTTGCCCGCACTGGATAGCACCAAAACCTTCAGATATTTATTAAAATAAAATTCTTTTAAATATAATAAATATCCAAAATTCCGTTTTCCAGTAAAATAATTAATTATTGTTGTTTTCAAGGACATTTTTTTTTTTGGAAGAAAGTCATTGCATGACGGTATAAAAATTCTTTTTTTTTTTTTGCAGATAATTCCAATTTTCGAACGCTTTTAATTTACACAAATAATACGAAATTTATAAGTCCTATTTAAATTAATTGGTTTGAGACTTTTTACATGAATTTTTTTTTGGTTTCGATCAAAATTTAATTTTTCTTTTTGTTATTTTTATACAGTTCGAAATTTTGAATTATATTTTTACTAAATTAATAAGTGCGTTTTTCTTCTCATTTATAATACGTCGTCTATGATTATGTTCACGTTTCGTGAACGAAATTTAATCAGTTTGTTGTAAGGTTCAGTTTTTTTTAAAAATCGTAGTCTTTTTTTTTAGAATTAACTGTACCCTGATAAACTTGCAAAAAATTATTGATTGCAAATATTTTGATTCATTCTTCAATTTAATTTTCTATTTTTTTTTTTTTTATTAATTAAAGTCACGCGTAATTACAACTTCTTTGTAGCAGTAAAGAATTTTAACGCTGGCGGAAATATTTGTTTAATCTCGCGAGTAATTTCGTGGCAGGAAATCACGCGGTTTATTGCCTGTCTAATTAAGAAAAATCAAAAGAAGTAAATTTGGTTCGTTTTCTTAAAAAGAAATGTTGACTTAAATTCAGATAATATATTATGGCCCCAAGTATTATTATAAAAGATTTGATTTTTGTTAGCTTTTCAGTATTATATTGAATTATCATTAGGGTAGATTTCTTAGAAATTCAGTTCTGGCAACCAGGCTGCATATAATATTTTTTGCACGGGCTTTTAGGACAATTGCACCTATGACATTGATCGGCCTACATGTTCGCCCTGTAATTTTCGCTAAGGTTTTCTCTAAACCCAGATGTCCGCCATAAAATAAAACCCTTACATTGCCCCTTTGACTCCGTCAAAAGATTAAATATCTTGTGCAATGATCGAAAAAATCAAAAATTTCAAAATCATGTTTTTACGTTTTTTTTTGCTCTTCCACTTGAAGACATATCTAAACATCCCATAAAATATTCGCCATTTTTTCCCATCCAAACCCGTTTCTATCTCTGCAGGAATTTCGTAAAGTACGACTTATTCCCAAGATTCAGCAAAAATCTCAGGAAGTACTTGACAATATCAAGAAATCCGAGTTTCTGGCGAATTTCCAATGATAATGGCAAAATGACTAGACTTTGAGAATCCTTTTCCTGCTGCAGGAAGCGTAATGAAGGACATCGTGGCTCTGTTTTAACTTTCTAACATACGATTTTTCAGCATTGATACACCCTGAAAATATCCTTCCCACGCGAAACTTAAACTGTGATTTCATTCGTTTTAATTTGCCTCGGCTTATTTTATTTTTTTTAAAGCCCTGTAGCGATTCCGTACGATTCAACCGTTTGGACGTAAAGAAAAACGTAACTCTATTAAAAAGAAAAATTAAGTAGCAGAGACACGGCAAAACAAAAGATTTTTATAAAAAAAAAAAACCGGGGGAGCCTGAGAAAAAAAGCGAAGAGGGGAGAAAAACTAATTTTAAAAAAAACTGCTTGAAGCCATTCATTAAATGTTTTTTTTTCTCTTAACAGGAGAATAAAATAATAATTTTTTCATCTGCATTTCAACTGAAATTAATGTTAATAAGAGTGTTAAATTAGACGAATGTAATTTGCAATATTAAAAGAGAAAAGATGTTTTTAAAAAAAAAAGGCAGAAGCATTTTACCCGCCACCAAAATAATCATGCCTTATACCCGCCACCGAATAATCAAAAATTTAAACAGCCATACCTTATTTTCTTTACTGCTTAATCCACTTTCCACTTTCACTTATTGCACTATGGTTCTTCTTAAAACTTTATACACAAAAATGAACTGGTTATCCTTTGAGCAAATCCCACTTCATGGCTTCAAAAAAACAAAAATATCGAATCACAAACGACGCCGTTTAAAATTTTAAAAAAATTTCCACACGTTTTTCTCGTGTCCGATCAATTAATTAATTTGCTTTTATTATAAAAAGTCTTTCCTTTGTTTCAATTTATTTATTATATTTATCTAACTTATCTAATGACCATGGATAGAAGTGGAAGTATGATAAACCAGAAGAAAACTTCCAAAACGACCGCTGTGCCGGTCGATGTCTTTCTCCTTTGAATGGCGGCCATTTTGTCACCTGTAAAAATAAAAAAATCAAAACGAAATTTAATCTCGGTTGAATATGAGTTAAAAACGAAAAGAGAATCAAAGTGGCGCAAACGTGACATTTTGTACTGGGAAAAATAATTTTATCAAAAGCCAGAAGTAATAAAAACTGTTATATTTACAATGATTGTAATGCCGCCGTGTTTATTTTTAATATGACAGTTAAATGATATCACTGCATGACATTAAATTAAAAATCAAAAACGATATGTTTTATGCAAATCAAACAAGGAACACATCCATTATGAATGACATTACATACGAAAGGAGTGGAAATCATATATTTTTTAAAAAATATTTATTGCAATGATTATTATTTGCGCTAAAAAAGGTTTCATCACGAAATAAATTTTATCGAGTTTTGAAAAAGGAAAAAAAATGGGGGAAAAATTTAGTTTAGAAAAAAAAAACTCAACTTACCTTCGGACACGAATACCATAATGGAGGCAGACTCTGTATTTGATGCGCTGCATGTATAATTTCCAGAATCTGTATCAACCGCATCTCTAATCGTGAGATGACTTTGAGTTTTCGGCCCAGGATTAGTTTCGACCGTGATTCCTCCCCTGGCAGTATCGTAATTGATCATCCGATCGTTGTGATACCAGAACACATATTGGGGCGGTTGGGGACTCTGAAAAACAAAAAAAAATCACAAATATTATTATCTTGGTCTGAAACCAGAAACGCAAGATTTCCCAGTTCGAAAAAAACGAAGATAAAAAAAAAACAATGTTTGATTAGCGGTTTTTTTTCCTATCTTGATTACGCCGCGGCCTTGTTTACTTGGTTTTTTTTTCTTCTAGGAGCGGAATAATTTTATTTACAACCTTTCAATGCATTAGTAAACAAACAGTACCATTCAACGGATTCTTTTTCAAATCGATGTTTTTCGTGAAGGAGGAAAAAACATTACCAACTTACTTTTTCTATCATGCAGACGAGACTAATTGTGCTCCCTGTATCGACATGATGTTCCCCGGACCCCAATATAAAAGCTTCTGGTACGACAATGTGTAAATTTACAAAATGCGACATAATGCCGTTTCCTGTCGAAACCTGCAACAAAAAAAATCCCCAAAAAAATTAATCAGAAATAAAATATCATTTTTATATTTTGACAAATATCGTTTGAAAATCGTGGTCAAGAGAGAAAAAGTTGACCTCCATATTTTTAAAAAAAAAAAAAAAAAAAGTTTAATGGAATAATAATAACGTAACAGAAGGAAAAAGTTCGGCGAAAAAACCTCTTTTCTTTAGCCGTTTCATATCAGGAAATTTTAGAGAAAAAAAACAGCTTCAAATAAACATAAATCAATCGTTGCTGACCTTAAGTCTAAAAAGAATTTTATACACAAAAGTGGAAGCAAAATTCAAACAGAGCTTTTTTTTCTGAACAAACGCTATCTGTATTTGCTTCGTTGGAATTTTCCACAAAGGGGGAAAAAAGTAAAAAGAAGAAATCGACCGAAAAGTATCGTTGAGTCTTTTTTAAAAGCACTTTTTTTTTTTTAAATCTTGATAGCCTTTGCCATTTTTTATAATCAATAAAACCCTCAATATTAAGCTCTAATTAATACACAAAGGTACCGAAATAGAGATTAAGGGAAATCGTAAAATGCCGTTAAGCTTTCTTAAAATGCAAAATAGCCGCAGTTAAAAACAAATTAGAAAATGTTTTTCAAGCTATTCCCCGCAACATGAATGCAGGAAGCAGTTAACTGAAAGACTCGGTACAATTATGTCCTCATCCTTGTTTCTCATTTTCCACTTGATCTACGTCCTTTGAGTCTTCTTTTTTCTTTTTTTTTTTCAACGATTCCTTTTTTTCCTTTATTTCTTTTTCCTTTCTTTTTTTATTATGGATCCTACACGTGAGACTGATTCTTTTATTAGCATTTTCCTCCCTTATTTCATTGCTTATGCTATTCTTCATGTCACGCCCGCGTGAAAATGATCTCCGAAGTGAAACCATTTCAAAACTTTTTTACAAAACGAATTTCACAGCAGACTTTTACTGTTGCCGAATAAAAAAATGCAGCCGGAATAATAGGAATGAAGGCGGTTTTTCGCCCATCGTGGTCGAGAGCAACTCCAGGCTGCAGCAATCGTCAAGATAAATCTGGAGATTAAAATCATTCTCTTTTCCTCCAAAAAACCGTGAAATTTTCTCAAATTTCCCAAAACTCCTGCTTTCTTTAAACCTTTCGCTTTAACTACTCGACTGAGAAAACTCAAACAATCTGACAACCAACATTACTCCCTTAAAAGTAAACACTAGTTAAAGGCAAAGCATCATTACGTTCGATTACTCATCAATCGTTAAACCAAGATAATAATTTAATTTTAGCGAAAGAGCATCAAAATCTGCCAGCTAAAGGGAACGTCATAAAGCATTTATAAGGAGATTCGATGAACCGGGACAAAGTTGAGAGGAACGTTATAAGAAGCCGCGTTACAGATTATCCTAAAGCGCGTTTGAGGTTAGATTTCTCGCTTCAACAGCAAAGGCGATATCGAAAAGGAAATATTTTCATCGGCTGTTTTATATATCGGAGAAAATATAATTTATTTCCAGAGGTTTCGGAAGATAGTGATTTATGAGTCGAATAAACTCGACCTCTATCAATGAAAATTAATTAAAATGCAATCGGGGAAGATCTCTTCTTCGTTCGTTGGCACTGGAAACGTTTCCGCTAACCTTTTTCCAATTAATTAATTAGTCCGTCGATTTTTTTCCCCCTATATAAATCGAGAAATTTCGATCTTGTATGTGGTCGGCGTAGCTTGCGTTTAATCCACAATCCTTACAAAAAAAAAGAAAAGTTCTTTGAGTTTTTGACAGTTTTAGCTACCATGGTAACAATCGTTCCCTTTTCAACCCAAGTGAATTCGATATCCCTTGCTCCCTCTAAACGTAATCGTCTTATAAGGGAATATATTTTTAAAGATAACCACCCTAAATAATCATTTCCTGCAGGTAAATGAAAATCAGTCGCTTGAAGGGAAGCTTATTGAAGGAAAGCACTGGCCTAAGCTTTTCCGAAAAGTTTCAAGGGATTTTATGTTTCGCGGTAATGCCGAATATTATTTCGAAGCACAAATGGTTGCGGAATGTAAAAGCATCAGTTTCAGCTTGTTTCTTGCGGCTATTGGGGTTCTCAAAACACATTTTCAACTGGAAGTGAGAAAATTGGGTTATTGTAAGGTTATTCCCAGAAGGCTATTTTGGGCTTGAAAAGTGTAAAATGTATATCTGAATACACTTGGCTATACATTTTTTACACTCGGATATACATTTTTTATACCCATCTATACTTTATCCACAATCAACTACATTCAAATATACTTCCTCATTTAAGCAAAAGTATACCAAAATGACTTCGCACAAAAAATTAAGTAAAATGACTTCCCTCGTCACGAAAAAACGTCATTTCGACGTCAAAAAGACAAAAAGAGACATTTTTTCAAAAATTTCAAAAAAAAAATTATAAAAATATATACTCGAGTATAGTTGAATATACAAAAATATACAGGGGGAAAAATCTCAAGACTGACCATAGAAACTTTTACGTGCCAGAAACTTGCAGGGCGTGACTTTTTTGTTCACAGAGCATGTAAAAGAGCTGGATTTTCCAACTTTTTCAGTCTCCAGGTTTTTAACTAAAAAATCAACTTTACCATATACTTTTTGTATACATTTTATATAGAAAAAATATAGTAAGATATACATCTTGAAACTCTAAAGCTAAATACAAGTTTTTTCTTTTATATCCATAAGGTTGTAATGGTCTAGTGGTCAAGGTTCTTGCCTTCCGCTCGACTGGCGTGGGTTCGATTCCCACCAAAAGCAAACTCCAAAGGGTTTTTTCTGAGATATGGAATGTTCTAGGAGTAAGTTCAAATGTTCGTAGCACTTGAACCAATACAGGTACAGATCTGGGGCTTATAGGGGGGGTACCTTAGGCCGAGGTCTACCTTTTTGGAATCGTACACTATTTTATACTTGACTATAGTTCACTACACTTTTTATATATTTCAATATAGGTCAAAATTGATATACTTCGACTATAGTTTCAACTATACATTTTATATATCCAGATATATAATTTTCTCGAAAAATAGCCTTCTGGGAATAACCTTACAATAACCGAAAAGGGTGTTGCTGCAATCACAGGTGGATTCCTAGAAGGTGTGTGAGAGTATTTCGTTTTTCCAAGACGGCTCATTTTAAGAAAGGTCACATCTAAGATTTTTTTAAAGCACTTCTCAGCGTAAGTGGCATTCGCTCTTCAACTCCGTTTTTTTCCCTAACCGATCATGAAATGGAACGAGATGAACAGTGTACCACAAACTTTCGAGCTGGTCAAGGCGTGGGTTAATAATTTTTTGAGAAAATAGGAATTGAAAATTACATTTGGCCAAAAAGGGCTTTAAATGAATTATTTCGGGAAAACCGACTTCGGCTGTATGTATCGCTTTACTTAACGATAGTTTATGCCGAATTGGAACGCGATCGATTGTTCCCTTATCGACTTTAACCTAAAAATGGCCAAAAACGATTTTTCCGGAGAAAACGAAGATAACCATTTTCTTTATTGGAATCTAGGAAACGTGTGTATGAAATTTTACGAAATTCGGCTGACCAATTTTCGAGAAAATCGGATTCTAAAATTTTTAAGCCCAAAAAAAGGCCGAAAACAAAATTTTATCGGAAATTAGGCCCGACCATGTTGTAGCGCTTGTCCGAAAGAACCTTTATGCCGATTTTCAAAAAAAAAAACTCTTTCCGTTGTCGAGAAAATTCGCCGAACGTCAGTGGACGGATAAACGGAAGGACGGACTTCCGGAAGGACGAACGTTGGCCTGAAAACCATTTTTTCGGATTCTGGGGGCCTCGAAACGTCGACATCCGTCGAAATTTTGCACCCGTCGCAATGCTTTCTTCACTCCTAGGGTCGCTCGAAAGTAAAAAAGTATCGAATTCTCGATTTTCACTCTTTTACCAATTTGCTAAATCTTTTTAAAATAGCTCAAACTATCAAAATATATTGCCTGGGTTCCGACCTAGATGGCTAGACAAATTAAACGAACAGACGCCAACAAATCTGATTCTTGAAAATCGATAAAGATTATTATTCCCAATTTCTATTGAAGGAGCGATTACAACATCAGAATCCTCGACCGATCTAATTAATAATACCTTTGATGAATTTTCTGTAAAATCCGGGTTTGTAAGTCTTTAATAATTGGCTTTCTACCTGGAGTAGCAAATTTTATTTCTTAAAATAAAATAAAAAAGGAACGAAGCGGCTTCTGTGAAAATAAATCCGCATTAAAACTATAAAAGCGTGTGGGGAGGAAAAAAATAGGTTGTTAAAAAGGTAAGAATGTGTAAAAGCCTTTTCTCGCAATCCCTATAACTCACGTTCCATACATTTGTGTGTCTATTTCTTTGCATTAAATCAAATTTTGTTCCCAACGCCCCATTTTATGAACATGTGGCGGGATTTCCATAAATTTCGTAATCGAAAGACGAGGTTCAATATTATTTGAAATATCTTATTTTTGAAATTCTCGAATCCGGCGTCATCTTCCATTTAATTCGGAATAATAATTTCGTTTTTCTTCTTCTCCTAAAGAAATAATAAAAAACTGGAAGACTTTCGGCATTACCATTCTTCGTTTTCAGTCGCAATAATTCTTCTTTTTACAATTTATTTCGGGGTCGAATTGAAACGAGAAGCGAATAAGTCAGTTAAAGGGTATGAGAGTTTTCCCCGTACGGATAAGTCGAGAGCAGGTGGCGAAAAAATTACAGGGTGATCAGACGCGTTCGAAATGGAATGATCGGAAAAAAAAAAAGGGATGAGAGGCGGGTAGAGGAATCGCAAACAATTCATTGTCATCTCTGATAATCGATTCTTTCTTCTGTTTTGCAACTTTTCAGAGATCTGCTTTTATAAAAATTTCCCATGAGTTGTTTTTAAAATCCGCGTCGGGCTCGAAGCGCAAAGCCTACAGACAAAAGCAACCGAATAACAAAATCGAATTTGTTACTCTTCGGGGGAAAATACCATCGATTATGCCGACGTTGTATACATCTGTTTTGATTAATTTCAGCCATCTCTCCATTAGAGAAGGGGGTAATGTTTTAATTGGAAACTATCAAAACAATTCAAACCCTCATTTTTAGCCCTCGAGGTTTCTCAGAAAATACAAAATTACAATTTTAAAAAAAATCATATGCTCATCAAATGTCAGTATCAATATTATTGCATATTCCTGATCGAATTAATGATATATAACGGATTTGTAATCAATCAACCAAAGGAATATAATATACAATACTAGCTTAAGTAATTACGGAAGGGTTCCTGGAATGCATTATATTATGTTTTAGTCTTTGTGCTCTGATAAATAATCTATCGATCCTCGAGCATTCACGAACATTATTAATTTGGCTATTTATCATTTGCGCACATGAAAACCAGCAGCTCTTTCATTCAAAAGAAGTGAGTCGCTGAACCCTATCAAAACTGCTCACACCATGCTTGGGTTAGTAACTTTATGGTTGTTGAGCTCTCTGAGACAGGGCGAGGAAGAGAAACGAACGACCCCCCGTATAATATCATATTCCTCCATCTCTTAGAATTTGAATCCAACACCCTCTTGAAAGCATCTCGTTTACGTTCGAGTCTTTGAGTATTAACTAAAAACTCACCCTCTCCCTTCATCTGCTCTTATTATTTCCTCATAAATGGTTTATGCCTCATTTTAGTTCATTGGCGGTGTAATAAGAGGGGAGGGTAGTGAAGCTCTTAAAAACCGGAAGGGAACTAACGACGAAAAGTATATACCTTTTGCCTTTTTGCCGAAAAACTCTTTACGTGACATTGCATTCGATTATCTAGTTAATTAAATCGGAGGAATTTTCTTTTCTCTGTGTCTTAAAATATTTCCCATTTTAACATCGAGGAAAAGGATTTTAACGTTATTCTTTCCCTATGTGCTGTTCGATGTTGAATATTCAGCTTGAGGCATTAATTATGCGTTCCCAAGGATCGAAGGGCACGGGATGCTTCAGAGATTGAAACAAAATTTTACAAAACACGAACGCTTATAACGTCAGCAATAAACCCTCCAACTACGTTAATTTAATTTATGTGTCTGGAAAGGAACTTTCTACTGTAAATTTTCAAATAAGCGACCTACGGAAAACTATCATTTAAAATTTAAAATTTTTGTTCGAAAGGAGGAGAAAAATCCCGGTAATCATGTCGTCTAAGAATGTAAAAAGGGAAACTATCTTCAACGCCAGATTGAGAATATACATCACGCCAGACTCAAACCAGATAAATTGTTCTGGGTTTTACACGCTTCACCTAACATTTTCACAATCCACTTCGTTTTTAAACAACTCTTTTTATTGTTACATTCTTACAAGCAAATTTTTTTTTAGGAAAGCTTTTCGAAAAATGCAAATTGACCTTGAGTGCGGCGCTAAAAATAATTGTTGTCGAGTCAGATATTCCTTTGAACGATAAGAAGGAACCACAACCTCGCGAGAAATCTTGAGAAACTTAAAACTACCAAGGAGTTTCTTCGTGAAAAGTTTCCGTTGAAGAGAAACTGTAAAGGCTTTACAAAAATGGTCAAATAAAGTTTAAAATATTTTAAAGTTCTGACAACAAAATGTATACCAGCTAAAGAATTTCTTCATCATAAGCGTGACTTCTTGAAGAGCCCTTCATTTTCCGATTCATGTAATTCATTATCTATCTTCATTAAATTAATATATTCAAGAGTATTTTATAAACAAACCACTTTAATTATAAAGTGTTGTAAGCGTGATTTTTTTCCTTAAGAAAGAATTTTTATGTCTGAAAATGTGATAGTGTAAGCGGTCACAAGATAGGCCCAAGATAACCTGACCTAACTCAACATTTTGAAATTTCCTAGCCTAACCTAACTTCAAAGCCATGATTTTGATTTAGGGACAACCGGAATTACTTCAGAGGTTTTGCACTAATGTTGCTGCTACGTTGGAACAACATTTCACAACATTGCGCAACATTTCACAACATTGCGCAACATTTCACAACATTGCGCAACATTATTTTTGTGACTCCCGTCAATGACATTGATAAACTGATGACCGATTTCTTGCGTTTAAAAATATTCATCAGCCTGGTCGGAGCTCTGCAAACATGAATGAACTTTAAGCAAAGGAGATCAAATGTTTTGCTATTGTGACCTTGTGCTTTTGTAAAACGATTTATTTCGTTTATTCCAACCCTTTCTTCCCGGAGGGGCTGTTTTCTTCAACACCTCCACTTATTCCCTCTTAGAAATATTAAGCAAGCATCCCTCGAATAATAATTAGCCGAAACCCCCACGCATAAAATTTTTTAGACTTGATCTCCAAAATAAATCGCTCTAATTTTTCAAAATCTTTCATCACAAAAAGCATGCAATTACCTCTTCAAATTTTCAAGATGTAAGATCAGTGACACCTCCACCTTTCCCCAATATTAAGCCTGAGAAGCTGTTTTCACTTAAAAGCTGCGAACATTAATATGAGCCGTAGTCATGGTGAAATTAATTTAACGATTAAAGGTTAACGTGAAGATCATTATTCAAAAGGAGGGTGAAGCTAGACTTTAAAACGACATCAGTCGTTATTACCCGTTCAAAAACATTTAAACCTTAATGGGATAATTTTTGGTTTAAGAAAATGGCAATTCCAAAGAAAATGTCACCGCAGAAACGACGCATTCGATATCGAAGATGCTAAAAACATCATTGTGTGGAAAATAGGTAGATAGAGAAGGAAGAAACTGAGGGGGATTTTCGAAGTTAACGATCAAGAGTTTTCAAATGAATCCATTTCCGACATATCTCCGTTAATTTTGTTACACATAGTGTTAATTATATTAATTCAACATCAGTATATGTGGAATTGGAAGGTAGTTTCTGGCATAATTTGACTTTTCAAACTTCTCCATTTTGAATGAGAATGAAGGAACATTTATCTAATTTAGATGCGAAGCGATACTTAAACCATTTAATTAGCGATTCGATCTGACGCTTTTGAAATAAAAGATAAGACGGAATTGATATTTGGGAAGGAACGATTTAAAGGAAAAGTCCAAGCTCACGTTTTGCCTCCGCACATTGAAAACCCTGCCCGCCCTAAAGATAGAGTGATACGTTATTAATTTTGACACCTCAGCTGATCACGTCAAAAAGAGGAAGATTGATCGTTGGGAGAGCTACAAAAGACGAAAGCAAGGGAATTACTCTGATTTCCTTGCATTTAAGGAGCGAAGACTGATCGATTTTAACGAAAATGCATCTTTAAAAAAAAGATTATAAATCTTTCGACAAGAAAACCAGTAAAAAGAAAATAAAGTAAAATTTTATCTAAAATTCTCTAAAAGTTCTCATGGAAAATAAAAGGAAGCCCCCCTCCAAAAAAAATGCATTTAATTTTTTTCAGCTTGCTATCTTGCAAAAAATTGTGTCTTTGGTCAAAAAAACATCCGACCTTGTGACCCTTTGACAACTGCGGGGCCACTAGTTCATACGCTCATGTGTATGGTCCTTTCAATGATTTAACAATTTCAGGTGTCTCATATATTACAACATCGCGTTTATTTGCTCTCTATAAAACCCGATTCGTGTTTATTTCCTCCGTGTTATTTTTGAGACCGATCATAAATTTTCCAATATTGCCTAAACAAGATATGTAACTAAGCTCGCTTGTCTTGATTGTTTATCCGTTGCATGATTAAAAACAAACATCATCTCTGCATTCAAATAAATTTTCCCAAGTAAAAGGTCAACCGAGTTTTTTTCCCTCCAGTTGCAGCAAAAAAATAAACAAGAACGAAATAAAAAATAAAATAAAAATAAAGAAACGTTCGGAATATAAATGGACGGCAGAAGATAGAAGCTTAAACACGAACTCATTTTTTTAACAACTCGTAAATGATTAACCGTCCTTAAAATCGCAACGGACCAATCCATAACCATCTCGTTCCGAGGGTAAGCTAACGACTTTTCGAGAAAAAAAAAAGGTTAAAAAAGAAAAATATTTCTTAATATAATGAAATAATAAATAAATCCGAAGGCTGTAAATGCCTTGGTAAAATATCAAAATTACAAACGAGGAGAAAAGCATTAGTTTTCCTCTTTGTATCAGAATTTGTTTTAATTACTTTTCATAGGGACTCGTTTAAACATTTGTGTTCCGTAAAGGTACAGTCTCACATCTTACTCATTTAATAATTACAGGAAGGAACGTCTTAAAAATGTTTCCTTTCATTCTTTGCTGCTCGTATATCCTGTTATCAAAATCTACAACTTTTGTTAAATGGAAATCCCTTTTATACACGACAAGAACTCACGAGAACATTTTTTTTTAAAAGATGGAAGTTTTGCTTTTCAAATTCAGTCACTGGAAATCGGATCTTATTTTTAAGTTTTGCTAGTTTCCAAGGTAAAAACAAAAGATCACGGAAGAATGCGTATTCGCATAGCCTAATCAAGAAAAGTAGTTTTTGACGTAACCTTTTTGGAGAAAGAAGGATAATGGTATTTTCCTAATCCCGGCGGGCAGGATATATAAGCTTTTTTTAAGCGTCACCGTAGCGAGATATGCCATAACCATTTTTAAGGAAAAATTGTGCGTGTATTTGCGTATACCCTTTTATTTCTTTAATATTTCAATGGAATCACTGAGAATACAGAGCATCCACAACAACAATTGATTGTCGACACAAACAATCAATTAACACGATGAACCGTCAAACCAACGATTGATTCCCAAACAAACAATTGATTCCTACAATTGATTAACAACCGTTGATTACAAACGATTGACTGTCAAAACCAAGAATTCATTAACAACGATTAAATTACAATAATTGATCACCAATGACTGATTGTCAAAATCAAGAATTGATTGACAATCAAAATTAATTTTAACAATTGCTTGTCAAATCCAACAACGACATCAACGGATTTCAATCAACATCGTCAAATCCAACAACGACATCAATTGATTTCAATCAACATCATCAAATCCAACAACGACATCAATGGATTTCAATCAACATCATCAAAACCAACAACGACATCAATTGATTTCAATCAACATCATCAAATCCAACAACGACATCGATCGATTTCAATCAACATCGTCAAAACCAACAACAACATCAACTGATTTCAATCGACATCATCAAAACCAACAACTACATCAATGGATTTCAATCAACAACATCAAAACCAACAACGACATCAATTGATTTCAATCAACATCATCAAGACCAATTGAATCGATCTATTGATTAACAATACTTGTCGTCAAAACCGACAATTCATAAACAACAACAATTCATTGCAACAACTGATTATCAAAACCAAATATTGATAAACAACAAAAATCAATTTTACTAATTTATTGTCAAAACCAACAATTAATTAACAGCGTCAATCGACTACCTTTAAAAAATTCATCACAATTGATTACCGATGATTCATTGTCGAAACGATTGATTAACAGTCGGTTGTCAAAACAACCGACTGTCAACAATTGACTCAATAACTGGTTGTCAAATGAATTGATTCCAACAATTGATTAACAACAAGAATTGATCGGCAAAACCAACAATTGATTGTCAAAGCCAACAAATGATTGAGTTGTCGAATTTAATTTAAACAACGAATTCTCATTCCAAAAACAACAAAAATTGAAAATGAAACTTCATCATCAAGGCGTTAAAAAGAAATTCATTCAAACGTTACTAAAAAGTATCGCCGTGGTAAATCGATACTACAAACCGATTTCCATCAAGAGCATTACGTCACCAATATACACAAACCCCCACGATTCGGTTTACAAAGCAGATCGGAAAAATTTGCTTAGAATAAGGAAACCCGAAAAAAAGGGATAAAACGCACTTTCCTATCACCAACAATGTGTTGCTGACAAAGATGAAAAAAAAAACGAGAAAAAACAAACTGTACAAATATTGTTGTGGTCAGTAAACACGGGATTGCTCCCATGTCGATGAACAAGTCTCGTTTTGAGATTCGTTTTTTTTTTCAAAATCTTTTCCAGAAAAGGCCGGAAAAGTGCGCTCTGATCTCGTTTTTAAAAAAAACAGGAAAATTTTTTTGAAAATTCCACGTTTTTTTTTTAAAAGCTCAGCAACAATGAAAGTATATTTATAATTTACGATTTATAAAGGAACATATTTTCACATTGTTTACTTATCAAGTCGAGTAGAAGGATAATGGGTAAAAGTTATTATAGACGCGGTTGTCGTCTCATTAACTTTAGAAGAGAAGAGGAAAAAAAGGTCGGACTTTAATCAGTAATTAAAAACCAGCCGGGAAGTTCTACAAAAAAATTGCTGCAGAATTTTTTTTCTCTCCCCCCAAAAAAATAACTTCTAATTGTTCGCTAGTGCAAAATTCCTCGGAGAAGCCAAAACGTTGAACTTGTCTTTTTTTTTCTTTGCTTCCGTTTAAAATAAACAGGGAATAGACGGGAAATTGCCTCCAAACGTTTATTTATTTCCAGAGGGAAGTGAGCATTAAGTTTAATAAAGCAAGGAATACACAGAGACACAATAACTTAGATGACATCGATACTGGGAATGGTTGCTTTGCGTTAAGGGAATATTCTCGGATTCTTTAAGTCAATATTATGTTTACAGGGAGAGAATTGCAAGTCCGGTGTTAAAGAGATTGTCTGCGATAAGAATTTTAAAGCATTTTTTTTTTTTTATAAAAACTCAATTTCTTTTCCGAATAGTTCGCAAATGCAAAATTTCCCACGTCGTTGGTGTTTCGCACTTTCGAATTATTTCCCAAATTTAATTTTATAAATATTACGTGCTACAGTTTGAGATCCCACCTACGCAGAACAAAAATTTTCAAAAAAGAGAAGACGTGTCGTGACCAACTGTTAAGAAACAAAACGGTACAGTCGAGACAAAATCTAATAAGTTCGAATTTTATGGTTGGATCTGACGTATGAAATAAAGAAAGTAAGGCGGAATCACAAAAGGAAAGCTTTTTAGAATGCACCGAGAGACTTAAAATGGAAAAAAAAAAAAAGAATTCTCGAAATATTTTTAAGGCGAAAAAACTTTTCGGATAAAAGAAAAAAATCGAGATAAATATAAAAACATTTGGAAATGATAAACGACCGAGAATAATAAGTAAGAGATTTGACAAATTCAACTTAATCCGAAAGCGGAAACTGAGAATGTAATTTTAGCAAGATCCCCAACTTTTTAAAAACACTTTTCTGTTTATGCATTCTAGAAAAATCTAGCTGTCGTAAGACGTTATTCAAATATCTACGACCGACGCTGAGAAATTTAGGTGTTTGCTTTTCTTTTCTTTGTTTTTTCATCAAAAGAAACTTTTTAACAGATGTGGGAAAAATTTTAAGTCATTATTTTAAAATGATTTTCTCTTAAGCAGTGACTAAGTTTTCACCTTTAAAAAATCAATTGAGAGATGTCTAGAACAATCAAGTCAGCCCGAAAATAAAGACAATTTCAAGGTGAATAGGAAAAGAGCTAAGAATTAAATTAACAAATGAGCCAAGTATTCCCGGTATTTTTTTAAGAGACAACACGCAAAAAAAAATGCTAAAATCTAAAATTCTTTTTTTTTTTTTGCATTTGCAAATTTCCTCGTCATTTTTAAATTTGAAAATGTTTTCTGTATTCACGGCAAGTGCATGGCATCCGATTCAACTACGTGATCCAACTTATTCTTTCCCGTAATTTAAATCTTATTGGTGGTATTACTTGTATACCTCGTACGTGTATTTTTATATAAAATAAGAGAATCGTATTTTCTTTTCGTAAAAATTAAAAAGAAAAAAATGTGGCTTAAAATATAAATATAAATACTGCAATCCCCAATTCCTCCGTAACTAATTTTACCAGCCCGTTGTAGGTAAGACGACGTAAATTTTTAAACGACAGAGCACATTGATCGGCACTTCCCGTGTCGACTTTAAAGCCCCATTTAACGTTGGCCAAAAACCGGGTGATAGTAACCAATGTGCTCGTGACGTATCTCGTGACGTCACGAATCTAAAACCTATCTAGTTTATATATTCGAGACCTCAAGTTGATATTGCATAACCTGCGCCTTAATGCGCTTCTGCATAAGCTAAGAATAGGTGATCTTCCTCGAATTGATATTGCCTATCCAGTCGGAGGAAGGAGCACGACATAGCCTGTAGCCAAAAATAAACCTTGAATTTTGTTCAGCGCTCTTGAGGCGATCTTGCGCCGCTTCTGCTGTAAATAATTGCACAGCTATGTGACACTGACCTCTACCACGTGATTTGAGATTAGCACGACACTTGCACCTTGCAACTCTTAAAAATAAGAAAAATTGATAGTTTGAAATAAAATTATAAAAACTACTTCAGCTCGACATTACTATTTCAATTTCGGCGGGCCCAACACTGACGTCTGCAAATCATCAGCCAAAACAACAATCCCTAAATCAACTAACGCCATCATACTTTACTGCTCTTTACTATGTTATGAGGGATTATATAAAAACAGCTCAACAGGTTTGCACTTGTTCATTATTTTCCCACCAAAAGAGTTTTGTCACAAAACCCGGATTTTTCCGTCAAAGGTCAAAAAAAGAAAAGGATCTCTAACAAAATGGGAAAATATGTTCCTTTCAGGTATGAACATCCTTTTCTTATTTCTTTTTATTTCATTATTCTCATTTCTCCATAACGATGTTATTCATCCTTCTTAAAGTAAAAAAAATCCATTTACCGTTTTTCTTTGTCGCCCGACAAGGATTACTTTTTTTTCCAAGCGTATTTAAGTAGATTCTTTTTCAAGCTTCATACAAAAAAAAAAAACCAGTGCTTTTTCACACGTGCCTAACATCTGTTATTATAAAATTAGAAATGTAAAAACACATCAAACGAAAAAAAAAAACGAATTTCGAGGAAATGATATTAATTAATTATGTATGCATTTCCTTTAAGTAACATTCTGTCTACAACTTATTCCGAGGGAAATGTAAGATTTTCCTTGTAAACAGCGCCACCTGCGTATATTCGAGAAAAGGTGCGTCTTTTCCTAATTCACAACTTTCACTTTTGAATTAATTTTCAATTTAAACATAAAAAAAAAAAAAGATGAACATTAAAAACACCTTTACCGATTTCATTTTTAAGAAGTTTACATCGGGAAAAAAAGGAGGAGAAATTCTATTATTAAAAATGAATATGAAAGAATTTTTTACGACAACTTGAACCGCTTTTGGGTGATGAATAAAAAATTGCGAAACCTCCATAGCTGTTCAATTACTTGAAATGCTACAAGCCTGCTCGCTTTTGTTTATTATTTATTAATCAGTTATTGATTATCATGTTTCGTTTCAACGATTCGTTCTGATATATGTTAAACGGGCGAAATGGCTTTCAAACGTTTTAAAATCTATAGCTCGCCCCTATTTTTATATTTTTCTCGGAAAGAAAATAAGAAACGGACGAAAAAAAAAAAATTGGCTGGCAAGTTTTTAGGAAGTTGTTTGAAACTATAAAGAAGTGGATTGAACATTCTGTTCGTTAATAATAGAATCAGGGAAAAAGTTGAAAATCGACTGGAATTTTAATGAAACTTTGCCTAAAATGTTTTTTGTCCCAAACATATGTTATTTAATGATTTATAGCCGAAGGAAGTTTTGGGAAGGGGGGAAAAAAAATAAATATCACATACCTGACATTCGTAGGTTCCGTTATCTCTTTTCTGAACGAATTTAATCTGCAACGTCCAGTCGTCTGATCCTTCTTGATGCAGAACTTGAAAACGTTCATCGTTTGTATATGTAAACATCCCAGATGTTAGTATGTGCCAGTCTCTCCGCCGCACCCACGATATCTGAAAATAATATTTTCGAACCGATTGAATTATAAGTTAAGTTTAAAACTAGGGCGTTTCCATCACTGATTGCATCCTATTCCAATCACCAAATTACGCGTTGAAAGGAAATCTTGTTAAAGAAGAGAGAAGGGGGGGAGTAGACTCGCGTATACAGTCAATTGTGAAAGGAAAATTTTCATATCGTGACGATATTAATGATCCCTGGGTCAGTCAGTTTATCATTAAAAATTTGTCAATTTCGCAGGAATCGAGCCATACCGGTTAATTTATTTCCTGGTTTTCATTCAAACTCAAAAATAAAAAATCGATGATTAATGACAAAAAGACAGTTGTTTGCTGATTTGTGTTAGAGACGAACTTTGAATTTCAAGTGTAAAAAATCTTGTTGCAGACTCTGAAAACCGAGATTTTGATCCTGAAAAACTGTGGAAAATTTGTTGTTTTTCTTTAAATAAATGAGGGTCGAAAAATTCCCTTTCATTCGTGTTGATGCGTGCATTCTTCAACGCAGGAAAAAAAGATTCAAAGTATAAAAGTGTATGTTCTTTGCTTCAAATGAATAATTTTTCCTCCCGGGAGATCGCCTAACCCATTTTCCAAAAAAAAAAAAAAAAAAAAATAGAATGACCCAGCGATAACGAAAAACTTAACAAACTCAAAGGGAAAAAGGAAAAACGCCAAGGCGATAAACTTATCACAATTTTATATTGAAAGAAAAAAAAATTGGATCAAATTTTCGATACAAGTCTTTTTTTTCTGAAAAGTTCTTTTTAAAAAAAAGGGATCGTGAGACAAGAAAAATCTGCTGCAAGCATGGAATACTGAAAAGGCGATGGCGATATATGACTTTTTGCAAGGCGCGCATAATTATGGGTCGATATATAAACGATTTTGGTTTAAAGCTTGTGAATTTCAACGGTAAAATTATTGGTGATGTGATACTAAATATTTTACATCAAAACTAGAAGCTAAATTAATAATCATTGTACAGTTTAAAAACCGTTTTTCCTGTTATAGAAGGAAAATAGTCGTGCCGCCCGAACGGTGCTGTTATTTTAAAAAAATATTTTTTCAGCTGATGTTTGCGAGAATAAAAAACAATTAAAGGAATCTCTGCTTCCCACTACATTTTAATTTTGCCCGTAGCTGATAAATATACGTATCTTCAAGCAGCGTTAAGAGACTTGGCAACCTCAAAAAATTAAAGTCAATCGTTTTACAGATTATTGAATTTTTAATTTTTCCTTATTTAAGAAGCCTTAAAATGGATAAAAATCCATCAAAATCCTCGTTTGCTATTAACATCGAAGTATGAACAATATATTTAAATGTTCGCAACATAAGCTTTCTCACTAATTCCTCTAAAGCACTATTTAAACATTTCAATCATCACGATTGGAGTTCGAGTAATAGTTTTACAGAGTAATCATTTAATTCCAACAGTGAATAACAACAACTGAAAATCAATGCTTCATAACTTATCTATTTCTGTGGGTGAAATAACTTAACCGCCATTTATTGATAAAGTTCCAAAGCATTAGGGATTGCCAAGCCAATAAACAAAATTTCAAAACTGGAATCTTTTGTAATCCCTACATGGCAATCGTTCTACCATATCAGATTCGATATAAAAGGAAATAATACAGGCCATTACACACAAAAAGCGTAAACTTTCCCACCATTTTAAAATCAAGTCATGACCACTGTATAAACAAACCCCCCCAAAAAAAACATATCTGCAGAAAACGTTTTTCTTTTCTCCCGCGGGTCTTTACCTCTTAAAAAGGTTCAAGCCTTTCGAAAAAATGTGTTCACTTCAAACCAGAAAACGAGATAAATATTAACTGTTTTTGACCGTCGAATACAAGATGACACTTTTTAAACGATATTTATTACTTTTGTGCCGGGCGATAATATTTAACCCACTTGCAATATTTTTTTTCCTCGGGTTGGCCGATAACTTTGGATTTGAGGTTTTTATTAATCCCGCGTTGCGACTTTTGCCTTTTTTTCCCGTATAATTAAACCCGACTAATAAAGACATTTTTTTAAACGTGAGATAATTTTTTTTGATGTTGCAAAGAAAAATATTTTCTGCTAAGAAAAAAAAAAAAAAGTCGCCACTTAACTTCTAAACTTGTATTTACTTTTCTTAATGAAGTAATAATCTTCAACTCGGTTTTTAAAACTCTTCTACAGTAGAACTCATTTTTTACCCCGAGATAACTAGAAAGAGGGGAAGAAGAGAGTATACGAAGAGAGTTCATATTAATTAAGACAATTTTTACACTTTATTATAACGAATACTTGAAACTATAAATTAAGAATTTATAAGAGTCGCTGAAGCGGAAATTGGTCAAGTGATAAAACTGTCTCGAGTTTTGTAGCAAGCCTTTATCTTAAAACTCGAAACTCTCAGCTTGGCATTCGTTTTATTTTAAACATGGCCAAAATTCTTTCGTTACGGTGTAAAATTCCAAACCTCCAATTTTCCGTGAATCTTAAATGAATCATCCCGATATCTCTCACCATTTTCCCCCCCCGGATCAAATTCGCACTGGTAACCCGAATCGAACTTATTTATTGATCAGATATCCGGAACCGTCTCTCACGGCAATATAAAATAAAATGCAACCGTTTTTCTGCTTGATTATAACACACCATCCTCGCAATCGGCGGAATAATCCATTAAAATTAGCATCGTCCCTGTTTTTTTTCCCCTCGATTTAAAATTCGCACCTGGTGCTTTTCCGAAAGCTTTAGTTATATTCCACGGGGCAGTGATTAACATACACACATTCACGTATATATTTTCATTTACCTCCCCCCCACTTAACGGTGGCGATCACTTAAAAACGAACGACAGTGCATGTTTACGGCACTGACGTCAGGAGTTTCCTTATTTTAACTTGGAGCTTTGTTTGTATGCTATATGTGTTATTACATCCCGTCTACATGTTTGCACAAGTAGAACAGCATCATTGACAATAAACCCCGGGAGTTTGGAAAATGACGTTGCAGACTGGAAAACTTGATAGAGAGACAGAGAGAGAGGAAGTACATTGTTATTAAATGGTAAATTTTAAAAAATTTTGGCTTCAAATTATTTTTAAGATAAATTTTACGTTTTTCACGTGTTTACAGTTTCAAACTGTTTTTCGATTTTTATCAAACTGGATTTCAGATCTATTTCGAACTGGTAAATTTTCGCAATGTCCACTGACATAAAATTTTATTCCAGAATTTCAAATAAGGAGCCATATTGATTCTGATGTCGGTAATTTGTTTGCATCCGACTTCTGCCTGATGCCTGAATAAAAATATTGGCGCCAACCGTAGCAAACTCATACGTCAGACCGATTACTGATCTACACACTTAAGTTTGCTCAGCAGAATCCACAAACTACTGACAAGTATGAGTGACCGTTTAATCTTTCTCAGTCAGATTCTGCCACTGATTGTGTTTCCATTACACAAATCTGGGATTGGTGTATTCAGATCAAAACTGCAAGTCGAGACTTGATCAAGCTCTCGATTAATACCCATAAGCTAAACACTGGATTTATAACCCTCACCTAGTATCATTGTGCCTTGTATTTACATTCCCCCTTCCTCAAAATTCTGACACAACCAAAACTTCTTTCACACAGGCCTATTTACCGGTGGAGTTTAAATACTGTAATTAATATCAATAACTTGCAGCATTCAATTATAGAGTCTAGTGCAATATTTTTATTGCAAAAATGAGCCTCGGTGGAATAATAATAGTGATCCCAAGCTATAGTCAAACAAACGAGGGTGTTGTGCTGTATTTGCTGATAAATATAGAAAACATGCGGGGGCTACTACGAGTAAATTTATGAATAATTCCTTTAATAAAAAGAGGTCTCGCCGCTTATTAAAAGATTGGGGGACTATTCCTGTTTAATATCAGTTTACCATACTAAACATTATGTTTATTACGATACAAAGTATAGATAATTTCTTGATTTTGAAAAGATACGAAAGTTTCTTTGGGACACTAAATAATTAAAAAACAGCTTTTTCTTTTCTTTTTCTATTTCCCTCAAGGTCGGTTTTTGTTATTCATAGTAAAATTCCCAGCGGGCGAAATTCAATTATCGAATGTAGGTTACTTTGTTTTTGCGTTGCCGCTATATTATTAGGCCTACACTACTGAATGAAAGTTGTGGGCCCACGCGTTCTGTTTTTAACGTGACCCAACTTCAAACTCCGAAAAAGCCAAAGTTCCCTCAAAGTAACTTTTTTTTTGGTCCCCATTTAAAAACCAGCCAAATACACCGCATAAATTTTCCTAACTTATTTCAATAACATATTTTGCGTCATACATTTCCCAAGCCGACATAGATCTTGTTAAAAAACTGAAAATCAAAAAGGAAGATGAATCGAAAAACCCACCTACTCGAATGACCTATTTACATTGTGAATAACAACGACTCGATTTTGGAGTTTTCCCTCTAATGTTTTCCTTTCATTATTCTCATTTTCGCTCTTGGATCTAATATGAGTCTGAACCAAAACCCGATTTGTTTGATATTATTCCCAAGCATGGTTAAATAAACTCCGGACTTTGGGAGAACCCGATTTACCCCTCGAAAATAAATTCTCATGCGGTTTTCATATTATCACCAACTAACGATCCCACATTGTTATTTTGCAAAAAAAAAGCGTCCTCTCGAAAAATATTTTCCATAATAACAAGAAAACAAGGGTCGGGTGAGGCATTGGGTAGAGTCTGAGGTTAGTGCTTAGAGTCTAGAGTCTTTGACTAAAAATTGGTAAGACTCAGAGAATTGAAGAGAGGATTGCCTTGAGAAGTCAAAATCTGCTCATCATATCATCATCATCATCTTCATCATCACCATCTTCATCATCACCATCATCATCTTCATCATCTTCGTCATCTTCATCATCTTCATCATCATCTTCATCATCATCTTCATCATCATCTTTATCATCATAATCATCATAAAAAGAGTAGTAGCTTCTCCAAGGATTTTTATAGAGGACGGTTTTAATTCATCCCGTGAGGGAAACTTCAATGACGTCACGATCCTCTATAAAAAATCTTGTAGTAGCCATTGGTGTTTATAGCTAGTGCCAAACACTACTCGCCTCATTTAATCTAAAAATGGGTTGCCATGACAACAATTTTAAACTTAAAAAAAAATGGCGTTCCCACTTTTCAATTTTTGATGAGACAAGTAGCAACTCTTCAAGAAAAAGAAAAAAAAAACTACTGTACGATTTGAAAGTTCACAACATCTACGCATGCGATGAAAAAATGAAAAAGGTAGTTTTGGTAAGGTGCACGATTAAAGGGTGCAAGAAAGGTTATAATGAGTTTCATGAAAACCATACTAACTTCAGGACTCACCGTGCGCTCCCCTAAATTGCGCACTTTGCAATGTAAATAAGCGGTCCCTCCAAGCTGTACAGTAATATTACTTATGGTGTTGTTATCGAACGTTGGTTCCGTTAACCGTTGAAATTCTTCGAAATTTGAAAGTAGAAGTTGTTGCCATTCCCCGTGTCTGTGAGATGGCTCCCTTCGTCCTGAAACAAGAATTCAAATATGATAAGATAAGCTCCTCTTTAGCCATAGATTTAAAACGGGGAGAGTGACAAACGTTTTCCCTCTACTCTCCCTCGAATCCCTGTTTGTTACGCCTCAAGTAATCCATGTTTTCAGATGCTTCACTTCTTTCTCTCGTCAAATTTTCATGGAAAATTAAAGAAAATCTGATACACTTTTTCCTTTCTTTTTTTTCATTTTTTTTCCCTTTTTCTAAAGACAAACGCTGTCGAGGTAAGAGTATTACTAAGACGGGAAATTATTGTGAAGCATTTAAGGTGATAAGAAGAAGAACAAGACATAAAGGAAACGGAGGTAAAGTTTTAAAGCTAAAAATAAATGTTATTAACTTAAATACTCGAATATTCAGTTGCTATAAGTTTCATTGAAATAAGTTTTGTTTCGTGAGGTGTGTATTCTAAACATTTTCTTTCACTCAATAGTCTTTTGTTGAATTTATCTAGATTTAGAGATTTCTAACACCCAGAATTTAACTTTGAACGTTAGAGAAGGGTGATCACTATACCTATATACCGAAAGCATTGTAAGATATATTCTTTTGTGAAATGGGATTTGTGGGTTTTCCAGGGTTTGGGAGTTAAGACGAGCTCGATGTGGAAAAATCAGCAGTTTCTTGAATTCGTTTTCTTTCTAATTCATTAGAATGTCAGATACTGAGGCGGAGGGGAGAGTGAGAGAGAGAGAGACTTTCTTTTGTAGTTTAACCGACTGAAAAACTAACACCCAAGAAAAGTCGCAGGCTGAAAATCGTATAAAGTTCACATATGTCAACTCACTAATGAACTCTTTGTTCGGACCTAACCTTTCAATGCGAAAAGAAAAAAGAATTTCTATTTTTATACTTTTTTTTTTTTTTGATCAAATCTATTTCGTTAGAACGCATTTCACTTTAACAAAAGACCAATTGACGCGTGAACTTATCCTGTGTCCGAGGCTTTTACCTATCTGTTTGCCCTGGCTATAATTTCATTTTCAATTTTAATACAGTAAATTGTTTTTCCTCGATTTTTTTTTGGGGTTGGCTGTTTCATCCGGTATTTAGGAAAAGCAGCGGTGAAAAATGATTTTTAAAAGAGGAAAAAGAGTAGTTTTAGCAGTTTTACAGTTGAAGGGGGCCTCAAGGTCTAAACACATGAATTTCCTCCCTAAGAGGGGTCTTGAATATTGATTCTTGAAAAAGATAGTAATGATAAAAATAAAATAAGCCCAAAAACTAGGCTTGTTCCCTCAAAATTATTTTAAATTCGGTCCAGCGTCTAAGGTAATTATGACTAAAGCCGCAGAAATCATTTTTAGGTTAGGTTCGCTTCGGTAAACACGCTTACATTTTTTTCAGATATTCAGATATTCGAGAAAAAATTCAAAAAAGGGCCTCAAGAAAACATTTTGCAGGGGAATAAGTAGCTCTTAATATTGCTACGCCACTGTTCTTCAAAAAATCCATCATTTCAAAGGTGAAAAACATCACGCGCCTGACCTATTAATTGAGTGAACTTCAATTCCCCAACTTTATTACAAATTCCTTGAAAATGAATCAAAGTTGACACGGGTTTTGCTTACGAATTCCGGATGCTGTCGAGGATGATGCGGAAGCGCATACTTAGTATCCTACAACTTTCCATCGGAATTCGCTGTCGGGAGAAAACATAGTTTGAAAGGAATCAAACTTTCTTCGGAAAATTAGTAAGTCATTCCCAAAGAAGGCAAAGTAATATTTTTTGTTAGGGGGGGAAAGGGAAACATTCGCGGCATATGGCGCATGGAAAGAAAAGAGGGGTGACTTTCTACGTGCTTTCGAGAGGAAGAGGAAGTCGACAAAGCTGCATGTGTTGGGAGCAATCTTTTTCGACCAAGTTCAAGATGTCGAGAAGGGAGAAGTGTACTGGAAAATGAAAATGGTTTTTCTATTTCGTTTACCTTCTTATTTTCCCTTCCCCCTGCTTCCTTTTTTTCTTCCTTCCTGTTCCCCGGCACACTTAACAGAAGTAGGCTCATTGTGATCGCGGCATAAAAAAGGGGGGACACCAGGGATGAAAAATTTACATTTTCAAGGTCCACCAGTCTATCATCTATTTCCCCGTTTTTCCATTTGGGAATGATTCAGCTGTAAAATTTTGACGTGTGGAGATTTTACTACAATTTAATTTTCTTGCCTCTCCTCTTCCTTATATTCTCTCTCCTCTTTCCGCTTATACAAAAGAAAGGAACATGGTTTCCAAGTTAAAGTTAAAGTGTGTTCGTGTTTGAACAGATTCATATGTTTTATTTGACTTTAGATATTGAAACCGACACGAAAACATCATTAACCATTGGTTGATATCATTCACCCCAAAAGAGGTTATCCGTTCCCTTTGTTTATTTCTTAATGACACCAATAAATTACTAAGCTTACATTTGTGACGAATGTATGCAAAAGGCCTTTCGAGTAAATTTTTAGGCGGATTTAAAGATCGCAATCACGGAAGAAATTCATAAATGGCTAAAACAGAAACATTAAAACAACACTTCATGGCTTTTAGTTTCGCAAAGGCGGATTCTTTGGCAAAGATATTTTTTTCCCAATAAAGGGAGCACTTGGAACTGTAGAGAGTGCCAGTGTGAAGAATCATGTGGCAATAGGACTTCAGGTCCTGAACGAAAAACTTCACTAAGGCCCAAATAAAATATAGCAACTAAAAACTTCAAGAACAAAAAAAAGAAAATGAAAAATTAATAAGATTAAACATGCAACGGTTGGATTAAAGAACACTGTTTGTGACGTCACCCTTCGGGACTTTCCCGTTGCATATAAATGACCCTAATTCCCCGTTAAATGAAAGAGAAATAAAAAGATGCGGCGGAGGTTCGACTTTGCCCCGACAGTGGAAAAAAAAAAGTTCATAATGTAAAGTTTGAATTAAAGTAACCTTTGTGTTCACCCGCGACCTAATTTTTAACGTTTCCGTTCCAGAAAACACTTGAATTCCACTCTTGACATTTTAATTTCGTCAAGTTTGAGTCTCAATTTTTAGAGGGGCTGTAATCCTCACTCCTTTTCATTTTAACTATATTTCGAGTTCTTTCATGTGAGTCCGGCGAAAAGGAGAAAAGCCCGGAATTCCGGAGATTAAATTTAGACGACTTTTCTGGATCCTGAAAAATATTATTCATACCCCCTTTTTTCCAGAGTGAGTTTTCAGAAAGGTATACTCCTATTTTTTTTTATTAAAAAAGGTTAAACGTTGAGAAACCGTATGAAGACATAATAACATTGAGAAAATTTCACTTCCAGTAAAAAAAATCAGGAAATGAAAAGTACGTCAATTTATTTTTAGTCAACCAGGTCATCTAGTAATTAATAATTTGCCGGGAAAAATTTCCGCCGCGCATTAAAAATGATATCGTGATAATAATTATAATTCCAGTGAGTAATTCTCCGAAATTGTTTACTTAGGGTCAAACCCCATCGAATGAATATTACATCATTACGTCTTGCACACGTCTAACAATTCAGCAAATAGTTAGCAGGCGTTTTTGAGCAAACAAAGTAGCATGCCCGATTTGAATTACACACTCAGCATTTATATAAAACGGGAACTTTTTTCCCTGGTGCAATGTGTACCTTGTTTAAAATTAATAGCATTTTTTCCTGGCCACGAAATATTTGATAAGACACGCTTTACCGTAGAATCAATGAAGTTTTATAAAAAAAAAATTCTAAAAACTTCGTTTCAGATTTCAATCGGAAAATGAAACCTCGGCTGTGTTTAGTACGCCAAAAAAAACGAAGAGGAATTTTAGTTTATGATTTCACAAAAGAAGACACCATGGTAACGTCTAAAGGAAAAAAGTGATCACGTAGCACTCACCAAAACCATCGATCCTAACATTCACTTAATACGGATCCTTTGTTTTTACCAGCTTTTTTTTTGTTGGTCTTTTCTTCCTTTTTTTCATTTTTTAGGAGTAAGGCTTTTATTTATTCTATTTGAAACGACATTAAGCAAGTAGGCTGCAGTATGAATTTTCATTTTAAAAGTGGCTACATCGAGTCATGTATCAGTGGGAGGGCTTGTCATAAGGTTAAAGCACCTTTTTTAATGTTTTTCTGAATAATAGAAATAAATATTCAGAATAGCAGTGTAGGTAGGTTAATGTAAGCAGTGATGTGTAGGTTAGTCATTGATGTCCATTTGGTTGGCCCGTCATGGAGGCAAGTATACGATGACGTAACAGAACGTCAGGGCTGATGTCTAACAACGGTTTTGATATTGGAGTTAAGTCGAATGTGATCTTAAATAGAACTTTGGTCAACAGTATAACCAGACAAGTTTTCCCCTGAGCTAGTTTCCAGAAACCAAAATTCCGGTGCATGTATTTCTTAAAATTTTGCCATTTTGAAATTTTAAATGATAACTAATTTATCATTGTCTGGTATGCAATTCTTTCCCAAATAATTTTCCTCGATACAAAAAAAATTGTAAGTCACGATCCAAACCAGAAACTGAGCTGGATTGAATTTTAACCTGGAATCTTTCCTTTATCTCACCCTAACTGTTCCCTCGATCGGGTCAATAACATCGACCGCGGTCAGAGAACTCTTCAAAGGCTATTTTTAGTTTTTTTAAATGTAAGCTTTTCGATTTTATAATTAAAAAATTAAAAGTGAAAATGTTCAAATTTTTTCCACGAAAAAAAAAAACAATGCCGAAAGCCGCCGAATGAAAAATAATCCGACATTTCGCGGAAATCGTCCCTGACAATGCAGAATGAAATTGCATAAATTGGGAATAATCGAGTAAAGATCGTTTCGAAACGAGTATTATTCCATTTAACGGGTAATCGATTGTCGATATTGATAATTCAATAATAAATCACTCGGTAAATTATTTTTTTTACCTATATTTAACATGTGAAACTTTGGGTTTTTTTTTCTCGCTTCTCCCTCTATTTACAAATGGGGACGAGAAACTGTCCGACGGACAAATGCCGGAGTAAGTGAACGGAAATCAACTAAAGGGGGAAATAGAAAGCAGGAAATTTGAATAATTCGAATGAGATCCATGTAAGGTCTATTCAAATT
Source organism: Liposcelis brunnea (assembly GCA_023512825.1). Classification (NCBI taxonomy): domain Eukaryota; kingdom Metazoa; phylum Arthropoda; class Insecta; order Psocodea; family Liposcelididae; genus Liposcelis; species Liposcelis brunnea. The sequence goes on from CM042071.1 coordinate 13,800,564, forward strand.
TGATTGAATCGAACGAATGGTAAGTTACCTCAATTTTAAAGTCAAATTTCAAGAAGGTTGGCATAGAGGTCTGCACGGGCCGAAAAAATGCGACCCGGACCCGGCCCGGAGCCAAAAAATTGAACCCGAGCCCGGCCCGGCCCGAAAAATTTGAACCCGGGCCCGGCCCGGGCCCGGGATAGTTTCCAGGAATTGGAGCCCGGGCCCGGCCCGGCCCGGAAGTCTAAAAATTGAAAATTTTTAGATAAATTGTAAAAAAAAAAAAATATATTTTCTATACTACAATACCATAGCCAATTCCAATTACCCTTTAAGTAGATAAGTAATTAAGTAGATATTAATACCAGAGTACGAAGTAGTTCAGACAGTGACAGTAGTTTGAGCCCGGGCCCGGCCCGGCCCGGGCTCCGGTAGAAAAAATTGGGCCCGGGCCCGGCCCGGCCCGGAGTTGAATCCAAGATGTTGGGCCCGGACCCGGCCCGGCCCGGCCCCGGGTCGGGCGGGTTTCCGGGCCGGGCAGCCCATGCAGACCTCTAGGTTGGCAATATTGAATACTAATGCCAGGCAAATTAGTTTCCGTAGCTGATGAAAATCAGTTAAAATTCTAAAATCCCGAAATATAAAAAAAAAATCGAGAAATTACCCACCGACTTCTTTTTTTAAATTTTATTTTTATGCAGTAAGCTTTCATATATATTTCAGAGGTTTCCATAAACGACCCCTCCGACGATTTTCTCTCCCTCCGGTGGAAAAGCATGCAATAAAGCTTAAGAAAAAAACCCATAGACATCCCTTAAACATGAAACAGATGTGAGGGTTAAAAGAACAACTTAAGAATTTCTTGGGATATCTACACCTCAAAGGGAAAGGAAAACACGTAAGGATTCAAATTCCTTTTTTTTCCCTTTGCCGGGATAGCCCATGAAAGCAATGGAAATAAAAAAAAAATCTTAGATCGGTAAAAGGGGAGTAATGAAAAGTTTTTCCCCTCAATCACCATATTTAGTATCACAACATAGGAGTATAACATCTGCGGGAACAACTGGTTCCATGTTTAAGAAAAAAAATTCAATTTCATGAAGGGGGAGAGAACGCAGACGGTCTCCCCGGAATGTTGTGACATACCCAGACAGAAGTTTGGAAAGTTGGATAAGCACTCGGGTTCTTTTCTAAACTGTAAACAAACTGTTATCAAACGCTTAGATAACATCAAGTTCGCATCGGCTCAGCTTACCCATTCTCCCCCCTTATTCAAGGCTTTTATCAACTAAAAGAATCCCTTTCTTTTCCAGTAAATTAAAACAAAGAATCTATTATGGCCTTGGAGAGTTTTTATCGTAAAATTAAAAGGTTGATCATTGAAATGGATTAGAAGAGGACTTGGGACTCGGGTGTGTTAATAGTTTGACAAGATCAAATAAAAGTAGAAAAGAGGCTATTTGTTGGTTACCAGGCGAAGAAAAGCCAAGAGTAGTTATAAATCGTGCAACAGATAGCACGACGAATGGTGAGAGGCAGGGAGATAGCGTAAAAAAGTACCTTGATTAAATGTACGTACAGGAGGAAAGAGGTTAACTTATAATTTGATTTATTCCTGACTTCTGAAATTGAGACAGAGTATAGAGTGTGGCAGTGAAAACGGGTGCCGCCGGCGCAAAGTCTCTAAAATAATAACTAGAGAAGTTGAGAATTTAGGAGCAATAACGACGAGGGTTTTTGCTCTTACGTGAATTCTGATTTAGTTCTCTTTATCTGTTCTCAAAAATGTTAATTAGAGAAAAGGGGGCGCAACTTTTTTTGCCTCAGGCGCAAAATTCCTAATTACGGCTCTGCTCATTATGCACACCCCAGCTGCGGCATTCCCCCGACCAAATTGGACTCTGATCATAATTAATTAGCTCCAACCACAAACCGCTATTATATCTATTGACCTTCGATTCTGACTGCTCTAAACTATTTACCATAATTCATACTTTTGACAACCCTCCATACATTCAATTAAAAATTAAAAATCTTACCCCAAAAAATGTAAAACAAAAAAAAATGTAAAGGGTGCATTTCTCTCTTTTAAATATTACACATTTTCATTAAAACAGCGAACCACTAAAGGCTTGGCTATTCTGTTGAAGAGCATATTCATCACCATGTGAAGATAATTTGAAAATAACTATAATTACTCTGTTTCCACGTGCATTTAAATTTTACGATTATATTTCATGATAGGAGTCATTTATCTTCGCATTACGCTACTTTCCTCTCACGCACTCGAATTTATTATTAAACATCTAATCAGTCCGGAGTATATTGCGTATATGTGCGCACTAATAATAAAAAAAAAACGTAACGAGAACATATTTTATTTGTTTTTTCTTTTTTTTCGTGGATATTTTTATAGATACAAGGGTCAGTTTTTATGTATTTACAACCGTATACGATCACGCGCTCAATTATTTCCCGTCGTATGGAATTTTCATTCCATAAAAAAAAAAGAGCTTTTTTCCATTTTACAGTCCCAATGAATTACGATTAAGAGAATAAAAAAAAATAAAAAAAAAGCGCTCAGAGTAACAAATTGGAAAAGAGAGTAATAAGAAGCGTTTTTGTCGAAATGTTAAAAAGAGGACCCCAAGGGGCTTGGCTTTGTTGTCGTTTTATAAATTGGATCTAAATCGAGTTCTTTCTCGAAAAAACGTTTGTCGATAACTAATTGATCCGTCGAAGTGTTTTTTCGGTCCTGAATATGCTTTTGATAAGGAACCGATTACTTTTTACCCCGTGCTCGTTTTTTTTTATCTGTTATGAAGTACAATATAATAACACCGAAGCATGTTCCCCAATACGGATTTTTTTTTTTTGATTCCAAGAAAAAAAACTAGAAATAATGATCATTTAGAGAATGTTTGAAGCCAAGCAGTAAATACGGAACATGAGTTTATTAAAAATAATGAGCGTTATTTTGTTTTGAAGAGCCTTTCCTTTTTTTTCGCCTCTCCCTCTCTCTCATTTCATGCTTCATACGGTTAGTGATGACTGGCACAGCCGATATGGACGTCTCGGCAATTTTCACCGAATTCGGTAATTTATATCACATCTCATTTTCCTCGTGTAAATAATTTCCATTTACATCAAACCGGAGCGAGCCCTCCGGCTATTAATTCCCTCGGTTTGGATTTAAGGAACATTAATAAAAAATTAAACTCGACTCCACGACTTTTTAACAAATACTTGAGCTTGAAAATTTGAAAATTTCCCCCCTTGAAAACATCTAAATTATATCGCAATGGATTTTAATCCAATGTAGGTTATCATGTGGCGTGTTTTGACCTAATTCCACTATTTCAGATGTTTCTACCTTTTCGGGGTGTTAATTCGGTATAAAAGGAATGGAAATCCCCGCGTTAAATGCTTCGAAATTGTTAGACAAAGTGCGTTTAGATAAAGAAAGACGTGGGGAAGGGGGGGGGGCTGATGGGGAAACTGCGGAATGACGTTTCCCTTCCGCAAGATGAAGCCGCTGACGTGTTACATTCTTGAAAACCACCAATCTGTTCAAAAGGAGGTAGATTTATTCGTATGTCGAGTTCGAACTGTTTACAATATTTTAACATTTCGCATAATTTTATTTTCAAGTTCTAAAAATGTGAATATTTTTGCGTGCTTGGGAAAAACAATGGTTTATGCAAAATAAGGAGCCTCTCAGGACGAAGCCCGCCTTGCTTTTAAATATGAATAATGTTCATCGCTCGTAACTTTAATTCGAGTTTCTCCCCGTTGTCGGAACCTGCGAAATTAAATGGCTTAAGGTATATAAAGGCGGTTTTTTCCTCCAGATGTTATAGCGAGGATTTTTCTTTCGTTTTATCCGTTACCCTTCTTTCAAGACAAGGAGTAAATATGTAAATTCTGGGATTAAGAACACTTTGATCGATGTATTAATCATTTTCGAATTGATTTAATTATGAACCTTTCAAGTCCTATAGTTTGTAATTTAAATCGGGAGAAGGGATGGCTGTCATTGCAAACTATGTAAAGTTGAAATGATAAGAAATCCCTTTTGGCGAGAAGATTAATCTAGGGTTTCTAATTGCGCAAGGTACGATTTTAAATAAGTAAGAATAGATAAATTGGAAGAAGGCGTTCAAAAGTGAAAAGATTCATTGTAGCCAAGAAGATTAGAAACTGGTTAAAATTATTGACGCCATAGGCTCTGTACTGCCTTTGCATACCTCCCATATACAAACTAGAGAGCCTAAAAAAGGAGAGTACCAATCACCACAAAGCTCGTTTGTGATTGGCTACAGCTAAATTCATCTTCAGTCTTCTAAATTGGTTGGTGGAAAATTTTGGGTCTTCTGCTTCCAACTTACTCTTGATTAGTTTAAAGAATTTTTCTGAGTAAAGCATGTTCATACAAGAACTACCGAAAAGAATTTTTTTCGGCATTTTTTACTTTCCTTTATGCATTGATTACTTTTAAAATTTTCCCCAAATTAAATGGCACAATCCACGCGTCTGTTTTTACAAACTTATTACATAAGTCATCGGACGACTAGACATAAGTTCATTGGTCCGCGATTTCGAATCGATATGATTCTTATGCCATTGTTGCATGTCTATACAACGCATGCACACAGTTAGGCAATGACGCCTGCAGTTTGAAGTCAAGTTCTGAGAAGTAAAAGTGAAAAAGCAGCAATTTTACTGGCGGTTCTCTCTCTCGCTAAGATAATAGAAACCTTAAGGCATTATGACCAAATTGAAAATTACTCAAAAGAAAAGAAAGCAGCGACGCTGGGACGATAAGCTAAATAGATGAAACCAAAGGAGGGCAAGAAGTACCCGGCTGCCTCGGTAGGTGCCTTCCAGCCAAATCTATTTTCTGTTACACTTCCTAGTTTGATATGCATTCTGCGGATCAGCTCTAATTTTCACTGCAACCCAAAACCTGTCAAGACTTGATTCCATTTGCAACAAAAACAGCAACCTTACTTTCCAGAATTTAATAACGAACTCACTTAAATTATAACTCAACTAGACACAATTTAACATCTAAAACAAGTCGAAAAGCTCGCTGCACTTTAAATCTACATACATGATAGTAATATCGTAGCTTTTCATTTCATTTTCTGGAATTTAATTTAGCAAGGTTTCCCATCATTCTATTATGCTCCAATGCATATAATCTTTCGGTTAATCGATTCCGCTGCTGTAACGACCTGATCTCATTCTCCCAACTCTGCAGAATCATCCGAAAATGTTTCCGGAGCACGGCCCGGGAGGAATACTCCCCGTAAAAAAAAAAAAAAGAACGAGTAGGAGGGAAATTTCAGAATCCTAATCATCCCCGAATAATTTTCCCCCAACGGTCATTTTATACACACGCTCCCGGTCCCGTCCTCTTTTCTTTTGCTTTTTCGTTTTGTACATAAACTGCTGTTAAATCTCGGTTCTAGCAGTGGAAACATTTAATGCGGCTGAAAATGCTTTTGTCGCACGAATATAAAAGGTTGCGAAGACAAAGAGAGATTTTCATTTATTTTTGTATTATGCGGGTGGTCCGTAGTAACGCCTTTTTCATTCCTTGTTATTGTAATTCTTGTTTCAGAGTTTTTAGGTGCAATTTATTTTCTTGACGATTTCTTTACCGTTTAAAAACTCCGTTCGGTGACAGTTTTATGTCGCAGGGTGCTTTATATGTAAGTCTGGATTTTTTGTGCGTTGCCCTTGGAAAATGGCTAGGCGCTGCTTCAGTTCGAATTTATACTGTATATTATTCTGAATAGAATTAAAGACTTTGTGATCGTAATTTTAACTCGTCTAGGCGCTATTCGGTGGATAAAAGGGGCTAGGTGTTAGGTGCCCATGAGTTGCCGAACAAACTTAATCTGCCTGAAGAAAAATTCTCCCACCGCTTTCAGTACTGCTTTCATAAAATTTAAATAAAATTCAATTCAAAACATAAAACAGAGGAAAAGATCATGTAGTGACTTGACATTCTATTGTTTCAGAATATAAGCTTAAGTTATGCGACTGGAACAAAAAAAAAACTACAAAAAAAATCTCAGGAAAGAAAACGGTTAGAACGCAGAAAATAAGTTATCATTTTAAAAAATAAGACGAGTGAAAAAGATAAAAAGGAAATGATAAAATATAAATGCGGACGTCGGGAAAGATTTATATGATTAATATATCTTGTATTTTAAATTTTTAAGTCAATTGCTTGTGCCTTCACTTTTCCTAAAAAAAAAAAAGCTAAAACACGAGTCTCCCCTTTGTTTTTTGAAATAAACTTTTTGTCACGTTTTCATATGAGGAAAAAAGGTGCGAATATGGCTTTTTTATGGCGGAGTTTGCACAAAAAAAAAGCAATTTACTCCCCGAAAGTGATATGCAGTTTTTTTTTTATTAATTGAGAATGCGACAATAGCGCTGACGCGGAGCTCGCGAGAATTATTATTTTTTTTTAGCAGATGATAAAAAGTCGACCCTAACTTTTAAAATACGAGTTGACATACGTCGAAGTTATAACGGGATTCCTCGGGAAGCTTGTTTTTTTTGTCCGAAATTAAAAGGGGGGGAAAAATGGAAAATATGATAATAAGCTTGATAAAAAGTATTTTCATTAGCAGCGAGAGAGGGAGTAAAAAAAAAAGGGAAACATTAAATTCGGGTCTGAAAGGGGAGGAGAAATAAATAAAGGATCAAATTATGTGCATTACACCAAACAAGAACACGAAAACTGAAAAACTTGTAAACTTTTCAAGAAAAATAAAATGTAAAATAAATCTATGGTAATCCTTGTTGAAGCGCCAAAAGCAGACGAGAATTTATTAAAATTTAATTCTTGTTTTATTTCCCTTTTGCAAAATTTCGTCTGGTTATATTTTCCCCCGGCACGTGTATTTTTGCGTAACATTTTTATTCGTAAAGTGTTTTCCTTTTTTCTTTTTCGGGGAAAGAGAAAAACTCAAAGCACAGAGCTAAGAAGAGAGAAAATTATTTCCCGATCCTGAAAAAAATTTTTCCCAGCTCGGGCTCAAGTCAACCGTAGATAGGAACGTTCTGACGAGAAAAATATTACTCTGTCTTGGGATAAAATGCTTTGCATATGTTTTAAGTAAAGTTAAAGAGTGTTCGGCTATGTGAAACTTTCATACGCGGTGCCAATGTGTTATTTTTCATTTTACGGGTGCGCTTCGAGGCTATACTCGGCGTTTCGCTTGATTAATGTCCTGAATCCGAAAAAAAAAAAACACGTCTTATCAATGTCGTGGTCGGGTGCTGGATTTGGATGTATTAAATTTTCCCAGGCAGGCTATCAATTAAATCTTTCGGAAATTGCTTTTTCAATGAATCCGTTTAATAGCAAGTTCGATCATTTAAATTTTGAATAATTGCCTTTTCGATGCTTCTTTTTCGACTTTTAAAGAAGTATTGTTTGAGTTTGTGAAACGGCCACTTATATAGAGCTGCTGAACACTAATTGCAACTTAGGATTCCTGCAGCTAGAATGGAAGATTCTGCAGAGAATCAATCGATTAATGATTTATTATTTGCGCCTGAAAAATCTCAGCCCTGAATTCGACTCTTTGAACTTCTCCACCGTGATTTCCATTAATCCACAGCGGACACGCATTCCTCCTCTCTCATTTTTAGTTCCGAACCCCAACAGAGAGAAAAAAAACAATTTATCTTACAGCGTCATTAGCCAGTGGTCAAGAGGAAATTTAAATATAAGGTAAGCATTACGAGTTTTGTTTGTAAGGTTACCAAAAGTAGAATAGCAGAAAGAGAGAATAAGGAGATCTAGCTCCAGGTTGTTTGTCTTCTGCATGACAGGCCATTAATTATTAATGCAGACTCGACATACCATACATTTTCGCTATCTCCTATCCCGAAAAATACAAAAGGAAAATAGGCCGTAACCTTTTTTTTGAAATAGTAAAAAAAGAATTTCAAACGTGGAATCCTTTTTAAACACGAAAATATAATAATTCGATGATCATGATAAAAATCAATGTTGGAAGGAAACCTTGTCAGAAAAGGTAAAGCATAGTTCCGGAATTCGCATTCCCGTGCCAATCGAACAACGACTTTGATTGACATGCCTCTTTATGTATATCAATCCTCAGACAGCCAACATTTTTTTTCTCTCGATAATAAGACAAATGTATTGCCTTGTAATTATTCATATCCGTCCCGTCGGACAAATGTAATCCAGCAATTGAAGAAAAAACGAAACTATGCAAACATTTTTTTGACATTTAAAGAAAAATATTTTTTCTTCGAGTAATTATTCATATTTTTCAACGGGATATGACCCATGACGTTTTTTTTTTCTTCCTGTTATATCATTGTTCTGTTTGGATTTTCCATTGCACGCTAATGTAAAAGTTTTAATGGATTTAAGACGGCATTCAGTTGGTTTTTCTTTATTTCACTTCCCCAGGAACTTTTCTCCTAAGTTAATAGGTTTGTTTTCCTCATTCGGTTTGTTCCTTTGTATATAGTGAGAGCATTTTTTTTTTTTAACAAAAAAAAGTTTTATGTGTCAAAAAAAGTAAGGATGGAAAAAACATTTATTTTGATATTCAATTAAAATGTCTTGGGGAAAAAGTTTAAAAATTTGTTATTGAGGAGAATAACACTTTTGCAACAATAAAATTTTAATGAAGTTAGGTCAGATGAGTACTTTCACCTTGTTTTGAAGCTTACTGGCTACAAACATTTTTGCTTTTTAAGTGTGCTTATGGCAGATTTTAATTTCAGCAGCCAAAATAATTCTGCAGCCTTATTGCTGCATCACAAAAACCTCCATCATCAATTGGCGCGAGCCCATTTTTAATGTTGTTTTCACCGCAGCCAAAGGCAATCCAAAAAATGGTATTAACAAGGGTCTTTTATAATTTAGTGTGATCAAGTCTAGGAGGCTGCGGCTGGCAGGACATCGGTGGAGAGGAGCATTTACAAGGCCCTGTACGGCCAGGCTGCCACAAGGCAGGCCCAGAATGATCGATAACGTTGGTCAGGGATTGGATCGGGGCCTTGGATCGCGGTCAGTGGAAGAATTTGGTGGAGGCGGCGATAGGGCTTCAGACCTTGTTGCGCCAGAGGAGTAAGAGTAAAAGTTTTATTATTTAGCACACAGCCTGAGGCCGCGATCGACAGCGGGCAACGTAGGGCAAAAAAAAATTTTATGCTTAATGAGATTTGCTCCGAAACTCCGAGAATAGTTCATCTCATTAATAGAAAAAAATGTATTCCTCTTTCCCATTTCACGCACTAGGTAAAATTCCCACATCAAAATTTTCATTCGTTAATTAATCCAATGTCATTAATATTATCCGTTTCCCCCTTCTTTTTTAACACGGTCGTCTGCTTATAATGACCATCGATCAGAGATAGGCCAAACAATTTATTTCAAGTCGGCTTTTCCTCCTTTTGGCAACATTCCAACTTTTAACTTCCTAGAGCCGTTCAAATTGATATCATTTGAGGAAATATTGCAATGTCCTGCCAAGTTGTTATAGGAAGTCAAAGTTGCATCGCGCAGCATATAAAACAAGCGCGAGAGGGGGGGGATAATTTTAATGTTTTCCCGACTATAAAGCATCCATTTAAAAAAAAAAAAAATGTCACCAGAAAGCTTTAGAGCTCATGTACACCCTCTCACCAGACTTATAGACGGCTAACTTTCATCCCTCCCGGTTTTTTTTCTCTCTCCTCTCTCTCTCAGGCTTAGGTCAAGGACAGTTTTTGTTTGTGTAAATGAAAATAGAAAAGTTTTCGTTTTCTCACGACTATTTATCGCCGTCGCCCAAGCAAACTAGATAATTCCATTGAAACTCTTTTGTGGTCAAAGGGATTTTTGAAAATGTTCAACGTCCGGTGGATTTTGTTATTTGCGCATGTCGTTTTAAAATGAGAAGGCTTTAACTCGGCTTGGGGGTAGTGTTTAAAACATAAAAGCTACGGATTTGTTTTAAGGGAATTTAGATAAAATTTAAAGGGGAGGAAAAAGCGAAAGGTTTCTTATTTATGCTCGTTGGTGTCAAAAAGAAAATTTCATTTAATTCTTCTAATGGCCAAGCCGAAGAATCCCATTCCCTAACCATTAACAAGGAGAGACTACAAAAAAAAAATAATGGAAAAGTTGGCAGTGCCTACAAACGCAAAGGGAAAGAAAAGTTAGTCGATAGATTCCCAGACGGCCGACCCCAATGCATAGGAAAAACGTCAATCGTACGGGAAGATCCCAGACCCGACCAACAAGTTTCGATTGCTTAACTTACCATTCCTTGTTCCCTGGTATTTTTCCTCCGCTAAAGCCTCGTCCCTCCTTCGGGACTTTCATAACTTCATACAGCTCGACCCTTTTTAGTGCATTAGATTTAAGACCTTGAAACGTCCTGGGGTTAGAGGTATCTTTGATGTTACTTTGAAGGAACTTGCTTTTATTTTCGGGGGAAAAGGTAAAACACGACATCAAGTCCCATCATCATTTAAAATTTTCTTAACGAATTCGCAATATCTCTCGGTGATGAATTTTGTTTATATATATATTTTAAACCGAAAAGATTTTGAATATGAAAAGGAAAAGCTTAGAAGGACTATCACAGAGAAAATACTGTGTAAAGACTCACTGCCGAGATTAAAACCAAGTAAATACGAAAAGCCAGTATATAAATGGGTGTTTATACCAAGCTTCTCATTTTGATTTTAAAAGGCGGAAAACATGCAGCAACGTAATCTTAAACCCGAACCTATTGCAACAAAAAGCTATAAAAAAATTTTTTTAACTGCAGACTTTACGCCGGATGTAAGTTTACCACCCTCTCTTTCGAAGTAAGTAGGAAAAGTTACGTTTTTTTACGAACTTTGAACGATAACAGAAGTAAGGGCGACGGCGACGACAACCCTCCCTTTTTAATATCGTAAATATATCTATATCAAAAATGTATTAAGATCTTTTTATTGGTTTAAAAGGGAAAGTGCACCAGGAGCCAATTGTTTTGCTAATCAAATTGGAAAAAGAAGAGTTCCCCGCGAGGTGAATTAGCAGCGTGAGGTTTTCTCCCCCTCTTAAAAACTAATTTCGTAAATTGATGTTATTGGCAAAAGGTAGAAAAACTAAAGGCTGCTACGCAATGAATATTTTCACATTCCAAGAATCCAGCTAGACTATCGTCCAATTACGTGTACGCAAAACTCGATCAATTATAAAGTTCTGCTTGTTAGAGAATACAGACAGGTGGCCTTGACTTTCAATTCTGCATACGATATCGGAAAAAAACGAAAATCGTGTACTGCAGTGAAATATGTCGGAACAATATTAATTTTCCTTTTTTTTTTTTTTTTTTTTGATTAATAAATGGGAAACGTTGATAAAACGGAATCCTGATAACAAAAACATGTCCCGGTCTTTCAAGCTGTTGTTAGGAAAGGACTAAACACCGAAGCGAAACGTCGCTTTTGTGTTAACAATATTGATTATGCGGTAATGTCGTCCTCCTGCTTTCCGACAGCTACAAGCTTATTCAAGTGCACTTAATATAGAGTCACCTGATGTCAATGGATCAAAGCCGACGGTTGACCCGGAGTGACAAAAAAAGATTGTTTAAAGAATTCGATAAAAAAAATTTTGAAAAAAATAGAAATTTAATTTTGGAAAGTTTGCATTACGGAAATGAACTCTGAACGTGTGCAAACAATTAGAATGGTTACGCACGCAGTCACGTTCCGTGATATTGTGGGAAAGGTTCATTAGCAGATAGTTTCCTTTATCGTTTACATAAAAAAGATGTGTGTACGTTTTCATCAAAACCCAGTGTAACGCACACCATAATGGAGTCGTATTTCAGTCGTGTCGTTTGTCACAGATAAAATATCTCTGAGACGGGTTGGATTGTTACCGTTAGCTCGGGTTGGGATGATGTTGTCAAAATGCGGGAATGTCTGCTATAGTTTAACAATTCTGAATTATGAATTAATCTTGAATTTAAGTGCTATTGCGAAGAGGAAAGAATTTATTTCTGTTTTCGAGGAACATAGAAACTATTTCAGATTTGAAGAATTTGAATTGACTTAATGGAAAATTAAAAGTATTTTTATTTTAGGATTCGGAGAAATGACTAGAAGAATGAGGTTTTAGCCTTTCCATGCGTTTGATGAGTTAAACTTTCAACCCGATTTCAAAACACTTTGCCGCACTGCAAAAGCTAAACATGTATCATTGTAAAACAGAGATAGTACAGTTTAATCCTCAGGTCTCAAAATTTTAGTTGAGTTAATGTGGTTATCATAAGAATGAATCTAAAGGTCTTAATAGATGAAAAGCCCAATCCAAGCTGAGAATAAATCTGTGTGCAGACCAATTTTCGGCCGGTGGCCCGACCGTCGAAAGTAAGCTAATTGGCGGCGGCGCCTTAAGTCATCTTTGTTTGCAGCGCAGCGGCGAGACTTTTCCCTGATTGCTGCGGCGGCGCTGTCAGGTCTAGCTGAAAGTTAAGAGTCAAATTGGATATGGTCTTAAGGGCTCAAATATTGTCCAGTTCAGTCCAGTCGTATTTCATCTCCGACAGATGTCACCTGCCTCGCCGGTTCCCCTTCTAGTAGGAGGCCCCCAGCCGAGAGCCCCTAAACAAATCGCATCCTAGCCCTTACAAAGCGGCAATGTTGAAGCTACATAAAACAACATTGAGTAAAATTGCCGCAATATATCTGCAACATTTATGGCTCTGCAGGAAATACTCTCCCGAACGTCATTAGTTCACCAAGAGCTCCTATACTTGTAAACTAGAATTTTAGTCCGAAATCAAAAAAACTAAGAAATCGCATTATAAAAACGACGCCGAAAACCATCATTCTTCGCAACTTTAAGTCCCTTGTCGAGCGTCTCGCGAAAACAGCAAAATGAATGAAATACATTTTTTATTAATTTCATTTCCCTTTTTTCTTTGTGATCACCCATTCATAAATATATTATAAAACAAGAGGGGAAAATCCTAAAAACAGAACCCACTCAAGAGCGAACGCAAATGCCTTATTACGAAACTCCAGGTAGCTTATTTCCTCTGAAATATCAGAGCTAAAGCTTTTTTTCCCCAAACAGCAAAAGGATTTTCCTTCAATTATCCAGACCCAATTTATCTTATAATCGTTTGATGCGAAAAAAATGTTTCTAATATCGAAAAGCGAGAAAAGGGGAAAAAAAGGGACGGGACGTAAAAATATTTATTTACATGAGGAAAAAAAAAAAGTTTTTTCCCCCCCGAAAACGTCAAAAAAGTAATCTTTTAAGTTGCAACAGCAAACGACGTAATGAAAAAAAAAAAAAAAATCAACAACAGAACGAAAAAAGAAAATGACTCTTATAAAAAGAATAAAGTTGAGAAAAGTCGTTTAAAGAGGAAATATATTTGAGTAAAAAGAAATCAGTGACCGTGGTTAAATCAAGAACATTATAAAAGTCAAAAAGTTAAAAACAAAAATCTCATTTGCTTTGTTTGGGGCAACTAAGGAAGCTCCTTTGAAGCAACGCCAAATTAAAAAAAACAAAAAAAATATTCCGGGTTGATAATCTTCGGTTAGCTGATAAAATATGTAACGGGGATTTTTCAATCCGCCCACCGTTCATTAATAATCGTTTAAAAAGTTGGAAGAAAAGTTTTTTTTTTTACTCGACCATCCGAATAATATCGACGGATAAAAATTCCCACCACTTTTCCCGGTTAACCGTTAATCAAAAAAATTAACTGTTTAATCCAAACACTGGAACTCCGAAAGGTAAATTAGGTAAATTTTCAAATTTCTGCGGTTTTTCCTCCCAGTCGGCGAAACAAAAGCTCAAGTCTTAAAAATACGTGCCAGAAGGAATTTCGAGCGCACAGACATTAAATATTTAATGTGGGTAATTATTTCAGGGGAAAAGTTGGTAAAATTTAGGAACAAAAAGACGTCATCTACTGAAAACTGAGAGATTATCGCTAAACCGAATGAAACTTTCCTTGAAATTATGTTTAAAGTTAACACTTTCCCGTTTTTCAGAGAGAGAGAGACGAAGAGAAGAGAGAATCACTTCTTTATTTTCGAGGTTATACAGCGACGGGAAAGAGTGGGAGGGGAGGTGATAAAAAGAAATAATGGAAGAGGAAGAAAATATCGGGAGAGATGTTCCCTCTTTGCACCGCAAAATTTCGTTACTTGTTGCTTTTGTTCTTTGTATAAAAATTAGGTTTGGATAAAAAAGCGGAGCGATTGCGCGGGAAAACAAAGTCTATCTGATTTTCCTTAAATTAGAAAACTTCGAGAGGCGGAATTTAAATAGTGAAATGGTGTTTCTTGTATTTTACTAAACAAAAGTCGAAACTGAGTATTGTGGATTCGAGACGATGTTTGTAAATCGAAATTATGCCAGCAGAATTTTATCAAGTAGGTAACAAATTTTGGCTTCATTTTTGTAACTTAGCTCCTTTTCTTTTCAAAAGTCACTTAAACATGTTCCGATTCCTTGGTTCAAGATCTTCGGCACTTTTGCGAAATTTTGATTCTTCCTCTTGAGAAAGTCACCTGAACAATAATAGGCTACTAGCATGAGCTAAAATTCTTAACTGAGGTTTAGCAAGAAAAAATTCATCGAATAATGTTCTTACGAAGCGAAACATTCAATTTATTTATTTTATTTTTATTTAATATTTAAAGTCCGTGGTACAACCATTTACATGAAATAGTTACATTCCATGCAAATAGTTGTACATCGGAGGTGTCAAGTAATTAGTAAACTGTAGAACAAACGTTGATATAAAGAAAAAAATTTAGGAAAGTGTGGGGCCTCTGAACTGCCTGTTGAATTGTTGGCAAGTGCCAATTCTCCGCCAGCGAGTATACGGTCCTATCAACCAGAAATTCCCTTAATTCCCTCCCAAAGCCCCTATTTCCCCTCTTTTCCTTCAAACTATTAGGGAGCTTGTTGAATAGTGAGGCACCAGCATACATTACATCTTGTTCTGCCTTTTTTTAATCGTAGTTTCGGCAAACGGAAAAAAAATTCAAATTTAAAAAAGCCCGCCAAAAA
Source organism: Liposcelis brunnea (assembly GCA_023512825.1). Lineage (NCBI taxonomy): Eukaryota > Metazoa > Arthropoda > Insecta > Psocodea > Liposcelididae > Liposcelis > Liposcelis brunnea. The sequence goes on from CM042071.1 coordinate 13,815,637, forward strand.
CAACCATACGCCATATTTGGGCTAAACAAGTTAAACTCTTATTTCATGGATCCATTTTTTTTGGTGCTAAAATTCCAACAATAAGAACAAAGGACCCGACTCAGTTTGACGTCATAATTGCATGGTTTGTTTTTGGCGGGCTTTCTAGAATTTCAAAAAAAATTTTCGTCGTGTAATAAAAAATACCTCTTACCTTTTTCTAAAGATGTTACTAGTAGCACAGGAGGTAATAGAAAAAGTGCAACGAATACACATCGCGTCTGGACCAGTCTTTCCTTCATAGCGAAATCTGAAAACCAAAAGAAATTCCAATTAAAAACTTTAAATTCCAATGAAATTAAGACAAGGCTGAAATATTCTCATTATTCAGTTAATATAGCAGCTCCCATACATTTATTCCCAAAACCCATGTACCTATGCATACTTCTCTAAAACTTCATTAATAATGTCACACCTTAGATCTCTTACCAACTTTCAACTTATACACAAGCGAAAGACGAGGCAAATAAGTACGAAAACCATGGGAAAGACGTTGGGGAAACCGGGGAGAGAACAAGAAAGGTGGTTGGTATATATGGGGTTGAGAGAGTACTCGGCTGCTATCAATTTTAATTCCAAATGTTTATCAGGATTCATTGTCAAGACCCTCCCAAGTTCGTTTCAACTTGTCTCTTAGAGCTTCTAATTAACAAAGTTATGTTGATGCAATAAGCGTTTTGATATTTTCAAAAGCCACGACAGTTTAATCGATAAACGTTGAAAATATCGTCAAAATTGAAATTAAATTAGCACCTAAGTTAAAGAACAAAAGTTTAATGGTGCGGCTCTTTCAAAAGAAACTATTGTAAGACTTCTAGAATGTATTTTCGGAGGAAGTTGAGATAATTTGTTCATTATGCTCTGAGTATGATTGTTATATTGAGGTGTTGGGACTGCTTCCGGACCATAAATGGTTATTGTGCTTTCACTATATGAAAGTTTACGTCGAGCAAAATGGTTATATCCGGTGATTCGCCACTTTAGCAGGTGCTATTTTAAATTTCTTTTATATTAGCTATTACTTTTTGGCATCCCTTTTCTGAAGATTGTTTTTCTATCAATTCTAGAGGTATTTAAAACAGGATATCTGTAAGTTTACCAAAGTTGCACAACGCTACCAAACTAATTTGGCGATATCGGCATAAGTGACCGATAACACTGATGTCCAGGTTGACCCAAAACCCGCATAGCAGCATCAACTTTAGCTGCGTTGATCAATACCTTGGTCATACTAGTGATCAGCGGCTCACGGGACAGCCGCTGATCACTAGTATGACCAAGGCACGTCAACTAAAGTAGGCGGGAAATGTAGAGCGCGCGCGCCCTTTGTCCCGGACGACAAGGCAGGTCCTTGATGGACGCCCTACAAGTCAAAGACCTCAGGGTAGACCGCGGCTTCGTTGGAAGGACAACGAATTGAAGGGTGCGAGTCAGTTAGGAGTCCCCGACTGGCGGGCCACCTGCTAGGATAGAATCTGCGATGTGGCGATAGAGCTTCAGGCTCTGCAAAACCATAGATACAGTATTGAACTAAAAAACTCCAATATTGTAATAAAAGTAGCTTTGAATAAAATTTGTAAAAAAAGATTTTACAACTACTCTTGATATCTATTTTACTAATCTTATATTTCAGTGATTGTGATCGTAGCTCACAATAATATTCACCTTAAATTGTATGAGGGTTTATTCTCCACCTCAAGTTCACGTTACCATATACAAATAAATATATACTTTATAACCTTTTATTCCATTTACCCCAACGGGCATAAATAAATTACAAGCCATATTTTTTTAATCTGTCAGCGCAACCCTAGTAAATATTCTACGAGCCTATCATAAGTTGAGTAGATTTGTTAAGATACGAGCGTCACGCAATACGTATTAATGAACCGTGTATAAAGCATGGAAATAAGCGTTTATATCATAAAAAAATGACAATTAATAACGAGGGTAAGAAAGACCAAGCCGCAACACCGATTTTAACAGAAACCGTCTAAAATCGTTAGAGGATTCTATCTTTAGCTATGGGGAAAAAACGCACTGCACGTTTTAACGGGTGGAGATAAATATTCCTTTACCTCACTCCCAAATTTTCGGTTAATAATAATGTGGGCAATAACTTGAACATAAGGGAACCGTGAATAGTGATAATGAACAATGGCATAGGATATTGCAGTTCATTTACACGGTGGCGTTTACTAAATGGATCGTGACATCGAAGGGATAGTTCTGTTTTGAAATCTCGTTGAATCCTTTGTTATAGCTAAAATTGCAAATTCTTGGAATAGTGAACAAAACAGGATAATATCGATTACGCTTTTCATATAAACACGCCGGGTATCATTTTTTCAAAATCGATACGGGATCAGCCCGTTTTAAGGCGCAAAGTAAATGCACGAACTTAACGGGATTAGAAAGGATCTCATACATTTTTTATGACTCAAACTATTCAAATGAGCCAACTCTGAACACATCCCAAAACAACTCAAAAGGAAATGGAACTATAAAAGGAATCGCAAATCACATCAGTCTACAACATAACCCAACGACCTTTCCATCGGTGCCCGGCATTGATTAAAAGCGATTCGTATACGAGAAAACCGATTCGTGAACTTGAATGCGTTACCTATAACATGAATAATGAATGTGTAGAGCTATCGGATTAACGAAAAGCCACCGGGTGTCAGCACTGATCTCATACTTTGTGATTCCAAACGCTTTATAAAGCTGCAGCCGTGGCGATTTTCTCTCTTTACAGAATCGATATTTGTCATGGTTTTAGTATATGTTTATTTCCAGGCTAAAACCCTCCTCCTCAAGGTAAGCAAATATGATGTGCCTCAGTGAACACCGCTGACAAGTGACCGTTTCGCTCTGAGAATTAAGTTACTCTTGTATACGTTTTACGTTTCGTCTCAAGGGACGGAGGGACGACTTCTTATTAAGGATTGCTTTTCAGTTTACACAAATGAGATCTTTCTTTGATGTCATTGATTAGCATGTTTATTTCTTTGAAAATCATCTTACACGGTAAATGGGGTTTTAAGATTGGCAACGGTTTTTGATTTTACTCCCTTTAGTTATTAGTTGCTTTTGGGAAAAATTTTGTTAGCGGAGCCATAAAAGGAGATTGTTTCCCAATCCTTTTTGCTAAAGGTCCGCGTTGTCGCTCAAACAATAACGACATTGTTCTATTGTTTGAATCGTTCAGCTTCAACAGGTTTCAACCGAGAGGGTTTGCGTAAAATTTATTCTGTCAGCTATTCATTTACCTTTGTGCTTTAAAACAACTAGTAACAACTTTCCTTAAAAAAAAAAAAATGGATTGTGAAAAAGTGCAAGCTAGCACTGGTATACGGTACATTTAACGTTGAAAAATTACCCCCGCCAAACTTTTTTTTTAAAAAAAAAAACTTTTAAACCGGATTCGACCCAGATCGACTTCCTTAAAATAAAAAGCTTTCGTTCAATTTTAAATATCGCTGTAAAAAATCGAATTTAAAAAAAGTTGGTGATTAATCTGCGATTCTTTTTAACTTGTTCAGAGAATGAGGATAATATATCAAAAGGCACAGTGTGAGCCCTACTAAGGAAACGGAAAGAAAAATATGCACCCGCACAAGAAAATAAGTCGTCGTAGTTGTCATACTTGTTGAATGTGAAACGATTAATTACCTCGAAACAATGGAGGAATGATCTAGGGAAGACACCCGGTGTCGCGAAACAGTTGTCAAGATCTACCAACCAACCACCAACCAGATTTATTGTCTGTAATTCAAATAACACGGTAACATACGTCAAAGACATGCAAGCCTTTAAGTGGGAACATCGTATTAGCTAGTTTGTAATATTTTAAAGGATCGCGGAGTAATTACGATTTATGAAGGCGTGAATTATGAAGATAATAGATTAAGAGTTGCTGGTTTGAACAACTACAGCAATCCGCGGGGATTGGGTTTATAGGCTTCCTTTTCTGGCTTTTTGGGCAACTAATGATAGGGACCTCCCGATATTTGAGCCTAGGCCTTGCCGATTACTATCATCTTCAGCCCTAGGTCAGTATTAGCGAAGCTGCTGTCCTCCTCTAACTCATAACCCTGAGAAGGGAGCTCACCACAGGGCAAGGACGCCATTCCTTGAGCAAGACAAAACATGCCTAACCGGCTACCCGACGAAGAAGGCAGGCGTAGACCGGGTCGGAGGAAAACATTCTGGCTCAAGAATCTAAGAGACTGGTGCGGCCAAAATTCAGTATCCCTTTTACGTTCGGCAGCCTCCAAAGTTAGGATCGCCATGATGATCGCCAATCTCCGACGAGAAGCGGGCATTTAAAGAAGAAGAAGAATGATAGGGACAGATATATAATATTGTCCTACTCCCAAAAACCGAAATTTTAAATTGAATCTTTGCAAGCAGACGACGTGAGGTTGTTAAATAGAGAGCTTGAAAGGAGAGATTCGCAAATTAAATTGCTGCTTTTGATCGGCTGTGACCGAGTTAGGTACGAAGCAGAGAAGATGTTTGACGTCATCACCAATTTGATTAAAACGAACTTGGTCATACCCAATCAGAAACCAAGATTTCAATAGGCAGATTTGGCGGCTCTTTCTTCAAGCTGTCTAGTGTAGGTCTTTAAAAATAACTTTTTGAGAGATTAGAACGCTCAGCTTTGAATATCAGTGTAATCAACGCACGCTGACTTCAGTGGAAAAGATATGTATTTGGCATCTGCGATGTGGCTATTCTTGCGCTGGGTGGATTTATTACTTATCACCAACCCGATGACAGTGCTTCTAGGTACCGCTGTTGCCAGAACTCTTAGTGACGTATTCAAGCTTTAAAACCGCAGTCTCTTTTTGCTCGTTTGATTCAACATCTCCTGACTACGTCAGTCCATGACATTCAAGCAGTAAAAACCACATCTGAATGCGACAGTGAAACCACATCTCAAACGCAATTGACTTCCCCTTCAAGCTCCCTAAGTTGCGTTCATCCCAGGAGTCCATAGAAAAGTCCTGAAAGAACGGAATATCTAACAAAACTCAGCTCACATCGAAATTTTCATGAAATAGCTGGCAATACCTAATTTTTTGACCACGACATCCACTATCAAATTCTCTTTTAACTTTTTGTCCAAAAACACCTTCAACGTCCTTTTTCCTGGCGTGCTTCAACAATTCTCATATAAATATTATTTAATAATAGCAAAAAACTTTTTTTTAAAAAAATCCCAACCATTCTCCGCGATTCAAAAAAAAAAAAGAAAAAAAGAAACCACTACGGCATGAATGGAAAATAAAAGAAAGGAGGAGAAAAAAAGTAAAATAAACAAAAACAAGATAATAAAAGTCGAAAAGGGAGCGTAGAAAATATATTCCGCGCTGATGAAATTTTCGAGTTTACCTGTTTTGAAATTTGAATAAATACGATTCTTTTTATCATTAATATCACCGCAGCTTTTACCATATGATTTATTTCTCATATCTCAAATAGTTCTCAACAAGAATTTATCTATTGAAACTTGGGAAATTGGCTCTAGTTCTTTGAATCCATTTAAATGAACTGATCGAATTTCAATTAGATGTTCATCGTCATTCTTTTGATATAATTCGCATCTTTACCCCCCTTCTTAACCCTTCTTTTTTCCCTCCTATTGCTTTTACTGTCAGCAATGATAAATGGTAAGAATTTCTATATGGAGAAATTTTCTTCTAAAGCAGGAAATAACACTCAGGTCATGGAAACTTCCAACCCGTTTCATTCGATAAGGGTGTAAAACATGTCAGTTTTTTTTTTTTTTTTCATAAAATCCTTAAAAAACTGATGTATTTATTATTTCCATCGCCGACTTTAAAATTGGCGATGCTGACAATATTGAGAACATACTCGAGGCAAAAAAAAAGGCTTAAAAACCAAACACGAAATATTATATTTTTGTAGAAACTGGAAAACCGCATAAATCTATGGTTTTTGGGTAGATGTAAATAGAACTTTGGAGACTTTGGCGACGAGGATTGATCTCGGAATATTTCTTTCGGCAATTCGAAACATCTTGCGGTGAGAAAGCGAGTAACATCCTCAGCTTTCTCTCGTCTCCCTTTCACTTTTTCTTCTCTCTCTCTCGGATATCGAGACCATATACTTGGTTCGGTATTCTAAGCACGGAGCTCGAGGCTGTCACGCAGATGTCGACCGAAAGAATTTATTATCTGCCGAACGCTCAATGGTCTAAGAGTAACGCGCTACGTATAGAACGACATCATCAAAGAGAACATGGTTTTTCTTCCTCTTATATTTCGGCAGCAGATAATTTCATTTTCGAGAACATCTTTAAAAAAAATATATTTTCTGCTATTTTTTTTGAAAATGTCAATCATAAATAAAAAAAAAAGGGAAGAGAAGGAACGGAACACGCTGTACAACGGGAATTCATCCTTGTATTTTTTGCATTCGGAATCTTCGGAGAAAATAACCTTTTGTAAAGGGGCAAGGTCATAAATCGACCTGAATTTTTTTGCTTTCAAGGGAGTCATAAATTATATCGATAACGACGAGCTTTCGTGTTTTTTTTTGTGTGTTGCATACATCGGCATTCTTCACTTCATTGAATATAGTTGAGAAGGATAATTAGTCGGTGAAGGAAGAATGATAAAAGTAGTCTACAAGAAGACGAAAAATTATAGAATCCTGTTATAGCGATTTTTCCCCGATAATTACTTCCCCCCTCTCTTTTTCACCTTGACCTGTGAGTGTAAGCTCATGGTAATAAAAAAGGGCGGTTTCGAGTTTTTTTTCGCGCTTTCATTCAATTCAAAATACAACAAAAACCATTGTGATTTTTTTTCCCCAACCAGAGTATTAACAGCTTTTTTTATTAATAAGTTGATACATTGTCGAGTAGATGTTTGTTTCCGAAATAAAAATCAATGAGAAGCGGTAGGAATTGGATTTTTATTTTAGCTCTAAATAAAGGGAAATCTGAGCTGCGGAAGCCTTCACTACAATATAAAGTTTAAAATCTATCCTCATTTGATTTCTCTAAAATTTTTTAACCTAATAAATTTCCAAACCTGGAAAATTCAAACATTTTTCTATCTTGAATACATTCTCCGATTTTTCCTTGGAAAAGCCTGGTAAGAACAACTTTTCAATAACTCTTAAAATAATAATAAAGCAGAGAGTAAAATTAATACCAGTATATCACTAACGCCGTTTGTCGTCTTCGACGTTGTCGACGTCGAAAACTAAGTTTTGTTTACTTACTTATTTATCGGTTTGTTTATTTTACATTATGCGGCGCACTGAAGGGAAAATGAAGAAAAATGAAGTAACTTGCCGAAGGGAGAAACTCTCAAGTTATTTTCTTTAAAAAATCCCAAAAAATTAATGTTTCAAAAACAGATTTGAATAATCGCACTGGAAAATGATTTTTGATCCAACACTGATGAGGTGCACGGTTTTTGGTTTTCGTGGCAAAACATAAAAAAAAAAGTTTGTTCTGGCATCGTGTCGTTCCCGTCGACTGGTTAATAATCTGACATTTGAAGCCACGCTAAATAATGTGATTTCTTTTCTCTTCCCGGAATAAAATCCGAAATACAAATTCCTTAAACCCCTTTTACCTTTCATTGCTTTTCCTTTCAAAACATTCAACTTTTTTTTTCCTTAACTAAAACTCGCACAACAGCGATGATGATAAATTGGTTTTCTTCAAGAGCAATAAATTCTTTCAAGTAATTCCGAGATTGAGACAAATTGTGCAGGGAAAAACTGAGAAAACGTTCCTAGGTTACGACCCCCTCGATCTTTAAAAAATTCGACTCTTGTCCTACATTTGAAATAAATAAAAAAAAAACTTTTCATACTCTTTAATTCAATAAAGTACAGATTAAAATCCCAACTTCCGTTTATTTCTTAAACAACTGGCTTTTCCAGCTTAAAAAAATGCGGCGAAGTTTGTTCCAACATGTACAAACTTGTCTCTACAATTACAAATGAACTAACGATATATGCTTGAAAATAACGTTCGACATTTTTAAAAGTTAGTGCAAAAGGAAATGACGTATCAAATACTTTTCGCCGAAAACCGGAAAGACAGAAAAAAAAGAGGGAATGTGACTAGACCAAGGAAAAACTCAGCAAGAGAGTTTGGGAAAACTTTACTTTCGAGATATTTTCCAAATGCGAGTAAATTGAAGCTTAAGAATGTCTATGAATATGTTTGCTTCGCTATTTCCCATTATGTCTTGCTCGTTTCTTCAACGGCAATATCATTCCTGCTCTTTGCATTCCTTTAAAAAAAAAAAAAAAGATTTCCGAATAAAGTTATGGGATATTTTTTTAGGCGTGCAAAACTAAATTTCGCGGCTTATGAGACAAAAACCCATCCGCATTTTGCAGAGAATTTCATTTCCGGCTGGAACAAATGGTCTTGCGTCAAAGGCATATGACTTGAGGCTGATAAAATCAAAGCAATCAACAGCAAACAAGGTTCCTACGATGAGTTTTTACAACAAAGCTCAATGTTTTCTAAAAAAAAGAGGGAAAAAAATTCTATTGTCCATTTGATAGTGATTGAATTTTCACCGTATCGAAGTAATAGCGAAAAGCACTTTAATTGAAGAAGCATCTGACAACAGCGAACAGGCGGATCTGAATTAGTCGAAAACATTTAATTAACCCTTGTAACTTCCGCGAATCGAGGACCATCTAAATTAATTCGTTCAACCAAGAAAATCAACATAAGACGCTCATAGAACCTTGAAAGGCGCATGCTCCCCGTTTTAGTCTCATCAAATCAACAATAAACAACAGTCTCCCGAAATGTTTCGAAAATAAGCACAACGATTTTCTTTTGGCGGGGGGGGAGGTCTCTCTCCCTTTTGAAAACTAGACGGTTCTATTCATTAATTTATTCATTCCTCGAGTGAAAGCGGAAAAGAGGGAAAGGGAGGGGAATCCTGATCCGACATGACGATTTTGATTTAAAAAGGAGTAAGACCCAGATGAAGGGATTAAAAAGATCAGAAAGACCGAAAACGGTTATTGAAATGCGAAGATGGAAACCCGGGAAAGGAAACCCTTAAGGAAACCAAGGGGGAAACTAGTACAAGAAAAGCCTACTTAGAAACTTGGGAGTTTCTCTTTTTTTCGACTTTCCTTTCGACTCGGCTATACGATTCTCGAGATTCCAAAATGATTTTATAAAAACCAAAATCAACGTTTTACTTATTTTTTCCGTTTTATTTTCATTACCTTATTGTTTTTTTTAAAAAGACTTTTTAACCCTTTCTTGATTCTTTTCTTTTCTTCGTCAGCACTTACTTATGGAATTTCTTTTACAATTTTAAATTGCTTTCCATTGCCCTAGTTTCGATCAATTGATGGCCTTACAGGGCCTGAAGCCATGATGTTGCATCTACAGTCTTCCAGGTCTTTCAGCTCCTTGTTGATTTTAATGGCAACATCCAAAATCGAATAAATTTTAATTCATGCAAAACAATCTAGCTATCAATTGATCTCTCTAGAGACTCTTCAGTAATGTCCTTCATAACTCGTCTTGTAATTGGTTGGCCACCACGATACTTGAACCACTGAGGAACCCAATTTGGCGAAAAAAAGAACAAAATTTGGAAAAGAAAATTTTGGAAATTTTGGTGATAAATAAAATCTTTGAAAATCGAGTTTTTCTCTCTTTTTTTTTTCACGGTCAGTTGTGTCAAATTGGGACTCTACAACCTTAAAAACATAAGTCGAAAGCATTTTGATCCCAAAAAAATAAATCCGAAGAAATAAATCGATAAAAATGACAAAAATCTTTGAAAAATTTCCATTTTTTGTGGCTAAACTTGATTTTGCCATTTTGCCTTAAGTTTGTCGCAACTAATTTCGTCAGATTCTGATTCACGACCTTGAAAACATTACAAAACATTATTTCCCGAAAACTGAGCACCGCTGGGGTAAAGTAAATGGCTAAAGTAAATGATTTTTTTGAAAAAATCGCTTCTGAGGGCCGAAAACTCGAAATTATCAAATCCCACGTAAATTTAACGTAAAAACGGAGTTCATATTCGAGTTCTACGACCTTAAAAAAAATAAACCTTCCAAGTTTCACGAAAAAATCCGCATTGGAAGAGAATAATATTAATATGGCTAAAAATTCAGTAGCCATTTTTTCGGAATTCGAGTTTTGGAAGGCTTTGCCCGTTGAGGAAAATTTTTTTATAATTTTTTTCCTTCGTTTGGTATCATTAGGGACCCATTTTAGTTGGAGCCCCCCAACATTTCAAACATTGTTGCAAAATGACCCACCCTAATACACATATATAGGCGGCCATAACACCGGTCGCGCTTCTCCCTGTATATAGGTCTCTGACCTAATCTTGCCCAACCTACGACAATGTCACATATCTTTCCCATAAGTCGACACGCCTATGCTCTTCTTCTTTATCGCTCGCCGATTTGTAAAAAATAAATCCTCTTCAAAAAAATATAAAGGCATTACCTTAGGTCAGGAATCCTTGCGATACATCTCACATGATTTACAAAGATCGGCGGCGGTGTGAGAGGGGGGTACGGATGAAAAGTGTGACAAGAATCGTTTTCCACATTCTTCTGGGAACTCTTTGACAGTTGTCGATAGCACCGTTATCGCATTCAATCAATGTACTCTCTAAGGCATTTCAACGATAGAGTAAAATATTGTAAAAACTTATTCCTTTTCTCCCACTCATAAAGAACTTGTCATATAAAGTCTGGTTCGATTCCAAATGGCATTTTTACACTCTTTGCATTACAGATTTTCCCCTTTACTAAAGAAAAAAATTCCCGGCTCGCGTTTTCAAAAAGGAAAAAAAAGTAAGCTCCCGCTGACTTCTAATGTGGTGTTTATAGGGATCTTTTTGCAATCGCATGTTACAACATGAATAACGCAACCGACATTTGAAAAGAGAGGATTTATCGTAAAAAGATTACTCCGACACTCCTAAAACTATTACAACTTTAAATCACTTTAGAATCACTTCCTTCCGGCTTAATTATCAATGAATTTTCTCCTTTCGCGAAAATACTTTAAAAGGTGCGAGAATTCGGTAAAATGAAATATTCGACGCGTTTTAAGAATAACAATCATTCCCGTTTGCGACGCATTCTCGAAAAAGAATTAAGCAAAGATAATAAAATAATTCATTTTAAGGTAAGGGCTATCGCTAATGATCAATCCCGGAAAAGTTTGTTATTAACTTGCGGAACTGTCGAAATGTATGAAATTTATTTCAAACTCCAACTACGATGTAATTCAGTTAATCCAGAAATATCTTTCTCAGTTAACTTTCTGAGTTATGTTCTTTCGCTTACACCGCCACTCCCCCTACCTCTCTCCCTCTCTCTTCGCTTTGTTTTCGATCAGGAAATGATTAATTTTTCGAGAACGTGCTGCGACAACTTGTGTATAGTTTCGAACAAAACAATATAAAGAAATATTATATGTATATGCGGGGTTTATTAAACGGTTTCCGATAGATTTCCCCGAAATGATTAAGAAAAGAAATCGGTTGCTGACGGTGATGATGATAATGATGACGATAAGAAGTAAGTAGTTCGTGGATCATGAAGCATTCCAATTCAAACTTCACAAGTTTCCACATGAAGAAGCAGAGACAAAGAGAGCTTTATATGAAACTCGCAACTGGAAATCTTTAAGTCGAAAATTAAAAGTAAATGTATCGAAACTGCGACAATTAAAACAGTTGCATTAGCTTTATTTTGTAAATTTAATTTGAATACAATAAATGAGAAGGACAGAAATTAAGGAATGAAAAAGGTTCAACTTGCTTAGTTCTGCAACTTGAAGAAGGGAGTAGAAAATAAAATTCTGGGGGGATAAAAATTGGAGAAGGTCGGCCACCTGCCAGATTAAAACCGCCTGGAGAAAAACTATGAATCGGCTCTAGGCGCAGGTAACGATGCAGTGAAAAATCGTCGCCACCTTTCGACAAAATCGGATCAACCGATCACTGATGTTGTGACGTCAATCGACTTTAACGAACAAACCTCTGCGCCACCGCGCTTCCCGAACGCAAACCATTTTTAATCGGTCATTTTAAACAATAAAATTTTAATCCTTTGAAAAATGATTGACTTTATTACAATTCCCACTGAAAACCCGAACAATGCGCCCGAGTAAAATACTGAAACAACTTCAAAAAAAAAAAAAAAACTTGATAAAAGCACTTTTACCCTTTTACCTTCAAAAGTAACAATAAAACCTCGTTGACATTTATTCCTTGACAGTCGATTGTTTTTCGGAAGTAAAGTACTTCAGACGCTAAAAAGAAGACGATGAAAAAAAAAAAAAGGAGAAATAAGACTGACAGTTGTGAGGATCCGGAAAGAGGATAGAATAAAAAAGGGACGTCATAACGTGACGGTTAAAGGAAGGGGAAATGTGGAACTGTTTGAATATGAACCGCAGGAAAACAGAAGGCAACAAAACAGACCAAAAAGCGGTCGACGGGTCAAGAGTTCATGGAAGTTATGAATGAACTGGAACAACACAGCTTGGGAAAGGTTTATTTTGCGACATTACCAAAGAGTTATGAAAGGAGGTTATAAAAAATTGTAATAATAATTTCTTCGTCCACCGTTGTCCCAGCTTAAGGCATTTCAAAACTCGAATCGAGAGAGCAAAAAAAAGTGGAACGTACGGCCGCTTTAAACGATTAATTTCCGTAAAATTAAAAGAACAAGCAGCCCCTTTCAACAGAATAAAGAACAATTACAAGATTTAATTATTTAAAAGCTGCAGTAAATGAACAGCGATGAAGCAGGACAAAAAAAGAAAAACTGACCCAACAGTTTCTTTTTTTTTGAATATGAGAATTAATTTGTAATGTTTAACTAGTCCAGAAAACTCCGGAGATTTTTTAATTTTTTAGACTGTTTTTTTAAAAATACTTTTCGTGGTAAGGTTGAAATGAGAGGAGACGATATACGGGAAAATAACAAATAATCCCCAAATCAGAATCTGATTGCTGCAGTTACGTCCTCATTATTCGAAATAGAGAAATAAACTCCAACAACAAGAAGAAAAACGAAAAAAATCCCACGAAAAGTTTAAAGAGAAATATTGAAGAGGAACACAGTTTTTTAAAAGTTTTATTATCTTCATTTGCAAAAAGATTAGGAATAATATTTTTAATGTCGGGACAAAATGGATGTAGTTTAAGTAATCTGAGGTTTTTTATCAGGTTTATATTTTTTTGCATAATATTTTGCAATATCAGAATCCTTAAAAGTAGAAAAGGAATGAGGAAATTAGCCTGTGGCGCAGGAGAACAAAATCACTTGACTGTAAATTTTATTTAAGTTCAAGCAGTAACAACGCAAGAAAATAAAATTTTTACAGCCGACAGAAAGTGGCCCCTTAAAAAATTTTAAGCCTAAAAAAGGGGGAAATTAGCACAAACTTGTATTGTCTTTTTGAGAGCAAAAACCCCAAAACTAAATCCTCAGCTTTTTCAAGTCCCTTACTTTGAAAAAAATTATGGTTTCGAATAGGATAAAAATCCACATCTCAAGACACCCCGAGACAATATGTGACGTCTAGCCTAGATCTCACAGTGATAGAATGCGAATCTTTTTATTACGATTATCTTTGATGTCTGAGAAAAGTCTGAGATGACGCACTGAATATTCAAAAGAAATTGCACGCTATGTGGGAATTCTCTTACTCCATTTTCATTTATAGCGTATACATTTCGAAGGGAAAATAAATATTGAAAACGTCTTCCAGCTTTGATTGTTTTACATCATCGTTTCCGTTGCTTTATTATTAAATAAATCGATTAGGCGTTCTGTCGAATTTTATTTTATTTTTTTATTTTTGTTCTTTAAAATCACAAGCATTAACTCAAGAGATAATTCTTTTTAAAAAGTTGAAGGGTTCCCTGGGAAGCCTAACATCAATCTTATTAGAAGGATTTGCAGAACAAAAGGCAAAGACAAAAAAACAAGCAAAAAGGCATCAGCTTCGCGAGTCAATTCGATGTTGTTAATTCTTTTCAAAGTTGTCCGAAACAAAAAAAAAAAAAGGAAAGAAAAAGCAATGCCTTTAAATCCGTTGTTCTTGTGTCCTTAAGCCGCTCTATTGTCTTTTCCTTTATTCCTTTTTGGAATTGTAACCATGATGTATTGAGCGTCTTTTTATTAAATTGAGAATATCTATGACCAAGTTAATTTTGTTCAGTTGGCAAGCATTCGTAGCGTCCAATGGTTTTGTATACGCTTTTAAAAGTAAAACTCCTGGCCTCGTATTTGCATCTTCACCACCTCAAGCTGTGATCTCCAGTCACTGTTCACGTTCTATGGCCAAAGGACTCCTCCAAATGCCAAATGCCAAACGAATAGAAAAAAAAAGAAGTTAAGGTGAATGGATAGTGATGTATAAATTTATCAATATAAAAAAATATTTAATAAAAAAATTAATAAAAAAATAATAAAAAAAATAAAATAAAAATAAAAAAATATTAAAAAAATAAAAAAATAAAAATAAAAATAAAAAATAAAAATAAAAATAAAAAATAAAAATAAAAATAAAAAATAAAAAGAAATCGAGTAATAAAAATAAAAAAATAAAAAAATAAATACAAAAATATTAAAAAAATAAAAAAATAAAAATAAAAAAATAAAAAATATTTTTAAAAAAAATTAAAAAAAAAAAAATAATACAATATTAAATACGATTTAATAAAAAAATACGTTGATGCTGATTCAGCCTGAAGCCAACAGTTGATTCGCCCTTTCATTTCTAGCCAAAACATTTTTTATAAAAAAAATATAAATCGAAAATTTCTGCAAACAAAATTTTTTTCTCATAACAACCTCACAAGAATGTCGAACATCAGGACGAAGCTTACTCAAAAACTTACACGATCCTTTGTCGTTTATCTCCGTGTCACTGGTTGTATGCACCAAAAGCAAACAGCCCAAAGCAAACTGACCCTTGAAAAGATTTTCTTAAGTTCATTTACCCTTAGAATAACAACTGATGTTTATCATGACAAAAAAGAAAAAACGCGACAACCTTTCCATGTAAATATTTAACCTTCTACCATTTTCATGCTTAAAAAAAAAAATGTCTAGTCCAATAAGGCATCGAACAAAACGTGTCTTTCGTGCACTTTATTAATTGTTTACTTGTATTAATGAGAACTTCATGACGCGGCCCGTTCGGAGGGGCTAGGCAAAAACATAATGTATAATTAATGTTTTAATCTGGAAGGAAGGACTTCCTGCCTGTAAGGTAAAGTAAATATCCGGAAGGTCGTAAAACGTAAAACCTTCGCAGAAAGGAAGAGGCTAAACAAAATGACGGAATTAGGTCACCGGCATTGATTATCGTTTATAACAGAAAGGGTTAGTATGAATTTTAATTTTTAAACGGCTCTCCTTAGATTAGGTTTAGCTGACGCTAATAATTCACAATTACTTAGACTCGGTCTAATGCTTGCGGGTAAGAAACAGGAAAAAAAAGAAACCTTATTCGGTTCCGAGCGTGGAAGCTCGGTCAAAAGTTGTTAAATTATTGAAAGTCACCAGTGTTTCACTTGTTATCGAGTTTCGAAATGAAGTTTGGGGTAGTGTTTGTAGAGAATTGAGGTTGTTACCTTGTCTTAAGAAAGTTTCCGCTATTCCGAACTGTGTCGACTGCTAATGGAATTAAGAAGACAGTCTCTTATAGTCTAAGACGATCCACGTTAATAGACAACAATTTACGCGGCGGTGAAGCTTTTTAAAATGAGCCCCTTTATTAAAGGTGACTGGAAAAGTTGTCCCGGAGTCATGATGAGGAAGCGATCAAAGCTCGCTTGAATACACGGAAATGCTTTGCAGGAGGAAAACTAATTTTGAAATGTCGCCTGGCATAATGGGAGGAAGACGAGCATTTCTTTGGCGGCCTGCCACAAAAGAATCAAACGAAAACCGAATACTCCGCAGACTTTCCTATCATCTAAAACCAGTCACACGTTACAAATTCCGAATGGGATATAAGAGGACGTCAAAGATTTTGGAGCAAACCCGGATCAGGGTTCGGGGAAATCTTCTTTGATCGTGTAGGGTTAGGATTTTGCGTGCGAATCAAACCATATGGAGTGCGGAATAATCTGGACTTTTCCCTTTTCGTTTTTATTGTAATTGTAAACCTATTCCTCCTACACGTTTGCCTTTTCCCCGTATAAACAAAATAAAAGTATTTTATCGAAAATCGTTCGATTAATGGTTCCGCAATACTGGAAATAGTGACTTTTTAAATCTTAACATCCTACTTATCAAACCGACAGCAACAAAAAAAATGCACCCCGGGGGAGTTTTTTTAGCGTGCCGTAAACCTGCTCAAGCGTACGGGGTAAAGAAATCGAATCAACCAATTTAATCACCGTATAAATTCTTCCTCGGAGCTAAGGAAGCAGACAATCTCTCCGCTGAAAGTAAGTGCTTAGTAAATTTTATGAAAATGCACTTTAAAATAAGGGAGGCTAAAGAAAAAAATGACACGGCAGGAAAGCCTTTCCTGAAGAGTTAGGATGAAAATATTTTCTTTAGGAAAGGGAATTTACGTAAACACGAAACCTTTAATACCAAAAGTAAATAAATTACGCTGAAGCCTTATAGAGAAGAAAAAAAAAGAGGGTTAAGAAAACCGGTGTTTGTATTTGTGCTTAAATAGAAGAAATGTTCATTTCAGGATTCGATTTTTACCTTTTGCGACTGGAAGGGTTTCATTGTTTTGACGGATATGTAAAACGAGAGGGATTTTTCTCTTTCCCTTCCTCTCTTCCTTTTGTTCTTATAAAGGGAACGATTATATTGGTAGATTAGCCCTTCCTTTAGTTAGCATTGTCTTCTTTTTCGGTGATTTGAGGAATTTATAAGGGATGGTTATCGTAGTGAAAGTTTTGGAAGGTTGGAAATAAAAAGAAAATGGCTGGATCGTAGCTTTTTCTTTCGAGAGAGCACCGTAGAACTAGCATCAGTTATGAAGCCCTTTAAGTTTGGAAGGCTTTATTTAAAAGAAACTGAAAAGCAGTGGCGTAAACATCTTCTGTGGATTCCACCACAAACAGACTTTAGGGCCCCTAAATTTTTTCTTAATATTTTTTTGTGGTAGGAAAATTTTTCTAGATATTTTCCCCTCTATTTCTTCCCTTAGAATTTTTCTAGGCGAGAAATTTTTCGTATCATATTTTTTTAAACAAACGACTCTTTGTTGGAATTATTTAGTTTAAGATCTTTCAATTACAAATTTTCACAAAAAAATCTTTTCGACCGGAAATTTTACCAGAATTTTTCACTGGCTCCTGGCAAGAAATATTTGTAGCATTATCTTGGCAGAAATTCTAAACGTTTTTTAAATCAAATATCTTTTTCTTAAAATTTTCTATTGCGAAGAAATCGTTTCCGGAATTTTTGATGGAGGGATCGCTCTCCAATTTTTTTCAAAAGAATTTTTTTCAACTTTTTTTGGCGGCAAGTGTTTGCTAGAATTTTGAGAAGGAAGAAACGAGTTCCATTAACTTTTTCTAAGAAAATAAAGCGTGGGGCCCTTAGAATTGTGGACACCTTCAGCCCCTCCACGCAGAAAAAAAAATTTAAACAATTTTTCCCCGTTTTCCAAAACATCTTAACATCCATTCTATACAAGCGCTTGATGAATTTCTTAACAAAAGTCAAGAAAACTCTTTAATGGAGAAAAAGCGCGATTAAATTAAAATAAAAAATTAACACAAACTTCCACGGCCGCTGTAAATCTTTCTGACAATTAAAACCTCTTTCATGCCTTCATAAAAAAGTATAACATTTTTCTCAAAAAAAAATTTAATAACGTTAAATTTTTAAGAAAACATATTAATAGAAGAGAGAGAAAGAAAAAAAAAGGCAACGGACAAGTGTACTCTTGACAATATTGACAAAGACACGAATAAAAGCTGCAGAACAAAAAAAAAAGCTTGTCAAGAGAAGAGAAAAATGAAAGAAAAGAAGGAAAGGAAAAGACAAAAGAATTTGATCAAACAAGATATAGAAATCAAAAGACTTGTCTTATGTGCTCGATACACACCACCACACGCAGCCCTTTACCACTTCCCATTCCTTCGTTTTCTTTTACCCGTGACAGACATCTGTCGATTAGAAACGCGCAGCATGTCATTCTCACATTTTTTTTTAATATCGGAGTCACTTGAATACGAAACTCACAAGGGATTTCGGAGAAGTATCCCATCGTTAATTATCTTCCCGAGTTAAAATAGAATTCGCAGCCAACAAAATGCTTCTCCCTCTTTTATATATCGAAAAAAAAAAAAAAAGGAATTTGTATTGCAATTGAGAAAGGAAAAAAAACAAAAGGTTAGCGATTTAACTTAGAATCAGAAAATAAAAACAAAAGTAGAAGCGGTCTTATGACCCCCACGAGACTCACTACCCAAGTTTTTTTTTTTTGTCGACTGCTGCTACAGGTGATACGAAGATATCGAAATACCGTAGGCGGTTTTCATCTACGCCCTATTATAAATCATGCAGAACTTTCCACGGTTTAAACGAGATCTGCCATGCGAAAAATGATCGTGATCGACTTTCAGCAACCGTTGAGAGATGGGTGGAGAATCTAATTAATTTCGCGGTTTTAGCAAAGGAAGTTAAAGATCGTTATCTGCGAGTAGTCAACCCCTAACACGGTTAGAAGATCTCACAAGTTCCGTGGCGTCGCCGATGGAGAATTTGTTTACAAACACGGTTATCATTCCCAAAAATCTCCCGGCACTTTTTCTTCCCTTTTATCATACCTTTCTAAAACTCCTTATCCTCGATACGATATCCTTGCACTTCCGTCTCATATTAAAAACGATCACCCAAAACACAAAAGGGCCACAACGCGCGATCAAGTTTCCGCGGCACGCACGACGTTTACATAAATCCCTAAACTATATTAATTATATTAATGACTTCATTCGGTGCAATCGCATGGCGATTATAACGAAAAACGAAACACAATACAAAAGCGAACATGTGAACGCCGAGCCCCGCGAAGAACGGGAAGATAAAACGGGACGACATCGCTCTAGGGGTTGATAAACCCGACTGACTGTCCTATATTTCATTAAATCGTATATATAGGGGTTGGAATTGCGTAGTTTCCCTTTAGCATGTGAGACGTCCGAACCATACGACACAATATAGGCTTATTCATACCACTAGTTCAAATTAGGACAACGTAATGAAATTATATATTATAGGGTGGGTCTACTGTAATGTTTTCAATTTAATGGTTTCCATCTCAATACAGTCCCCGAATTTTGTTTAATCGAATAAAAACAGCAGGAGCTCAACTGATTTATTACTCTATTGCTTAAATTTCATTTTTCTTAATGATTCATATGATTGATAATATAGACGGTTATTGTAGTTTAAAAGTACATTAATTATGAATCGCTGTTTGTCTTATTTACTTTTCTGTTCAACTTTCTTTTGTAATAGCTAATTTCGATATTTGATAGCTTTCTTTTTTGCAGTTGAAAGTTAAGTGGGAAAATAACAAGGAGGGAAGTCTCCACAAACTTTCTCGCTGCTTTAATAGTATACTGTAATATTAGGGAGGAAAGTGAATTTTTCCGTTGAGGTTTCGAATCAACCGAATCAACCCCAATCAACCTCAGCCTCATTCCTCGAATCAACCCCAGCAGGAAAAATTCACGAGACTCCCTAGGATTGCAAGGTACTTTTTATTACGAATCAAAATGCGATTAATAGTATATTACTTTACAAGTGAAGCAAAAGACAAATTGCCCATTGAGACCGGGTTGATAAAATGTAAGTAATGCAAATATTGTTGAGATATTAAAATGAAGGATTTATTGTTCAATTTAATGCAATTTCGATCACAGGCCCGATTGAGGCCCGAGCCGAAGGCGAGGGCCTTAAAGAGGTCGAGACAAGCAAGTCTTTTGTATTTCTTGTATAGTAAGATATTTTTTCTCACAAAGAAACCGTTTTAAAAAAATTTCACCGTAAGGAAAAATGGCCTTTTCTTCACTGAGTGAGGAAATGATGCTGGGCACATCGCAACAATCAGAAGCAGACGATATCCCACAATAAATTCCAAACGCAAAAATTACGCCTAAAATATTAGAAATAAATCGGAAGCAGAGTCTGTTCTGCAGACATGCTTCTTGTAATCATTTGATATCAGCAGAGATGCGAAAGCAATACTTCAGAGTTTTGTGAAAGAGTGAAAAGAATAAAAAAATTTCAAGCAATTCCTTCAGAAGTCGTAAGTTCCATTTTTTTGATTGATTCTTGTTTTTTTATTTACTTCTAGATTATTAATTATTCGAAATTGCATTAGATTGAACAATAAATCCCGTTCGCACACAAACTTTACTCTCCTTCATTTTAATATCTCAACAAAACTTGCATTTCTTACATTTCCCTTAACTAAAAATTCTCTAATCCCATTACTTTTCTCAACCTCTGTTTTGGAAAAACCCTACGTTTACTGAAAAAATCTCTACCAGTAAATTTCCTACGGAAAAAAAAAGCCAGTTTAACATTATATCTGGTATCGACTCCAAGCTTACAATGCTCAATAGATTGCAAAAGTAAATAATTACATATAATTCTTCCAACGTCTGACGCTCAGAAATCTTTCTTATTTTTCTCGTTTTCAATCTTACATTTATCCGATTTCAGAAAATTGGACCGTGGAAGATCTTGATATCGTAAATTCCAACGATTATTGCGATTCTCTTTCTCCAGTTCTCCGAGAAAACGGCTTGGTGATAAAAAAATTACTCCTTTTTGTTTTTCAGCTCATTAAACTCTCGTTTTTTTTTCTTTATTCCTTTTTATTTTAATAGAAAAAAAAAAAAGAAAAATCTCTGCTGAATAAAATATTCGTTCCTATAAAGGGATTCTCTTAATTAATTATCTTATCTAAGCATTATAAATGCATCATATGGCGTATCATCCGGGGGGTGTTATTTTGTTCGGTAAAGGGGTTTAATAAATCCAGTTTTGATTCGCCATATGAGGTTCTTTTCATTTTCAAAACGCTGAAAATCGAGGTTGCTAAAAATAAAAGCGGGATCGTTTACAAGATTTATTTTCCATTTTTTTTTTTCAACATCATAAGGAAGTATTGTTTTCTTGAAAAATTTTTCGGCATCCGCTTCTTATGTTTTATGCCTTCCTGTGAATATGAATATCCCGAGCACATTTTTCATTCTAAAAAAAAGAACTCGGAAGCGATTATGGGATATCGATTCGTTCATTAAAAATCGCTTTATTTCGCGCCTTCCAACAATTAATTATTCATGGGGATTAACCTCTGAAAAAACAAGAATAAAAAAAAGAAATAAAAAGTTTACAAATTGTAAATTGTATATCTTTTCACGGATGCTGATGGAGGCAATTCTTGTGTCCGAATCGAGAAAAGTAATAATAGGGTTTGGTTGAAATAACAGGGGCTAGATATTAACAAAGCACCATACGTCCCAAGGGTGATATCAATAATAACACATTCGACCACCTTTGTACTCTTCAACTGTGTCATTCTCTTTAATGGAGAACAATATTATTTTTCTCCTTTTATACTTGTTATCCATTATTCTAAAATGAAATATTCCATATATTACATTCATTCTCGCTTCAGGGATTTCCCGTCACTTTTTTTTTTTATTTTAGCCGGGAGCGAAAACGATTTGTATTTTTTTTTTCTTTTTACTTTGGGTGTCGGTGTAAATCGGATACTCTTACGACTTTTTTTCTTTTGAAAGGAAAACTTTGATCTGAAATTTGTAATATTATATTTTATCCGATTAAAAAAAAATTTTACCGAACGAGTCGAGTTATGATTTAGAATTGTAATTATGAGGAATGTTTTTTTCAGTTTTAATGCAGAGGAGTCCCGCTTATTCTAGGCGTCCCGAGCCATTTTTCCCGAGGTCTACTGTACGGAAGCCCTGAAGGGTCATGCTAGTTGTTCATTGCCCGCTGCCAGTTCCGGAACAGGCAGTGCTTGTTCTGGAACTGGCAGCGGGCAATGAACAACTAGCATGACCCTTCAGGACTTCCGTACTACTGACTATTCTTTTTGATGCGGGAGGTGCCACCATGCTGCCAACGACGTGCCAGATCTTCATTGTCTATCAAACCTGAGTCCATTGTTATCACTTCGCCTACTATTTCACGCTCTTGAGTCTTTATCATGGACACCGCTACTCTGATTCATTGCTTTTTGTGCTGACAGCAGCTTCCTCTACTTAGTAGCTTTAGAATTTTAATCCACCTCAGCTAGGAAAATTCAACCTACGTCTGGTCCGAGTCAAACCATCAAAAACTCATGTAGCTTCTTTCTCTAGTGCAAAAGGCGGCTAATTAAAATCAGCCAAATTCGCAAGATCCATGACGATGAAACGCTTGCTGAGGAAGATAAATTTTATTATTTGATCCAATGCGTTAATGTGGCGGAATCTTCGTCAAAATCCTTGGTGGAGTCATATCCGCCAAGCAAGGAGAATTACAATAAAATTATTACACAATTGCAAAACAGATTTGGTAAAGACACCTTATTAATTGAAGTTTATGTTAGGGACTTGTTAAAAATGGTATTAGACAGTTACAAGAATAAAAAGGTCGGCTCCCTAGCGTATTTGTCAGATAGATTGGAAACAAAATTAAAAGCTTTAGACTCTCTAGGAGTTACATGCGACAAGTATGCATCTATTTTATATCCTTTAGTCGAATCTTCTCTCCCGACAGATATTTTGCAATTGTGGGAAAGGCATAACTGTCCACTGCATAACCGCATAACAGCCTAACCGCCCACTGAAGCCTACCTTGCCTCGATCAAGCTAGTAATCAACGGCTGCTCAGTGAGCCTGCCAATCTTCTCATCAGAGCGCATTCTTACCATCCCAGTCAACGGATCTCTCCTCGGCCCCAGAATCCTACGCAAAGCCTTATTCTCAAAGAGTAACAACCTCTCCTGTGCACGGATGGTCAGATTCCACGTCTCATAGCCATAAGTGAACGTTAGGCGTATAACTCCATTATCTATGATGAGTTTGGCTCGCCTTGTTTGTTGCATTGTGGAACACCCGGCCGAAATATTGGAGCTTCCGTCGCTTTACCTCAAAGAGCACCTCCATCTCCTTGCCCATTCGCGTTAACACCTCGGTATATCTCACTCTACGGAGAATGCTCCGGTAAAGCCACATCTCAAACACCGCCGACTTTCCCTTTAGTGCCTTGATCAATGTCCACCCCTCAAGTCCAAGCAACCCTCTCCGACTACCTTACCAGTGCCCTCACGTGAACTGAAAAACCCTGCAAACCGCCTATTTTCCTGATTTCTAGAACTAAGGAATAAAACCACGCATTTAATATGGTGACCTGTCCAAGAAAAACCTTTCAGACCAAGAACATATAAAAAAAAAATTCGTGTTTACATTACATATTTGGGCACCCCTAATGACATTACATAAATATCTATAAATAGCAAACATTTGTCCCTCCGTGATGAATTAAAGCGATAGAGTGCAACGATAGGATATTTTTAATCAATAGTTTCATTTATCAAAAGTCACAGCCATTATCTAATATTTAATTACCTCCTACGTATTTCTAATTAGAGTGTAATTATCAATGAAGCACTAATAAGTATTCCATTTAGTATCTGTAAGAACCCTTATTGGCAAGCGTGAACTTGCTCCAACAACCACATCATTTATTTTATAATTTTCTTTTGTACGCATGAAAAAAAAATTCCTTTAAGCTGCTTCCAAACCTTCATAACACTATCAATCCCATCGTTGATCTTATTGCCTTTTCCCATTTTGGCAAGATTCCAAAAAGACTTATAATAAGGTGCCGCAAGAGCGGTACTACAACATTATAAAATTCTTAAAAGAAAATTATTGTGCGATAGTTAAGTCCCCTTTTCCTCAACTTTATCAACATTATTCTACCCTCAGCTTTTTCTATTTATACAATACTTTCTCTCCTCGACATCAAAGATAAAATTCTATAGATAAAAAGGCAAACCATGAAGGAAGTATAGTGTCTAATCATTCCCCCCTCTCCTCATCACATTAAATTAGCTCAACAGACATAAAGGGCGACATGCAGATAATTAGAAGCGTATCTTTAATTCGGGTAAACAAGAAGGGAAAGGCACACGGTAGCTGACGACATTCCTGGAATTCGTAAAGCTTTTAAACACCGTGACAAATCAGCGCATTGTATTGTAGGGAAGAATACAAACGATGTTAAATAAAATTTAAAACATACCCTTCATGGGGCTTTAAGAGAAGAAAATAAACAAATTATAACTAGACGAATTTAATTTGCAGGAGACGATGTTAATGTAAATTCTCCGTGAATTCATTTGACTCCTCTATGTCAGGAATATAAGGACTTAATTTTTGAATGTACTTTCCCTACAACTCAACTTTAAAAGATAAATTCATTACTCCCCGGGATTCGTTATGTTCACCATTTTCGTTAATTCAATATAAAAGATTAAGATCGTGTAAATGAGGTTTGATTGAAAATGTTTGTAGAAAAGAAAACGGTCATAGGAGCGTAAGAGAGAAAATATGCAAAAGAAAGCTTTTTCGAGTGAATGGTTTGATGAAGCTTTATGTTTCAGAATCAAACCTTCTGTCTTTTCTTTTTCGTTCTTAAAAAAGAGCAAATGGGAGAAAAAAAAGGGGGAGAACTTGCCGCTTTGCTTTTGATCTTGCTTATACGGTTGGCCTCATTCCATTTTCAGTCTAGAATTGTTTTGTAAGGAGAAATGCTATAGGTTACCTTTTGTTTTAATTTCTATAGAGGTTTGGCGAGACGCTGAATGTGCGCTAGTTGGAAAAACGGATTAAGGGAACTAAAATTTCGTCTTATTGCTCCCCAGACAAGAAAAACACGAAATTGGTGGCAGCGGTGAATGTCTAGCAAGGGTGCTGAATGTGCGCTAGTAAGAAAGCCAACAAAAAATAGGGGAATAACAGTCCGGGGAGTCTACTCACTTTCTCGCTTTGTCGGGGTGTAGCTTCGTTCAATTAAGGCATCAATGGAGACTTCATTAGAAACAAAATAAGAGGTTGGGAGGTTTTCTTCAAATCAGAAAATGGGCTGAAAATTTAAAATTTCCGACCACTAATTGGTCGAAATCGAATCCCATATCAGTTCTATCTGTAAACTCCCAAATTTTTTGTTTTTCAGGATTTTTCGAAAAGGGCGAATTTTAACGAAAAATTGCCAGAGGGAAAAGTTGTTCCTAAGGTCAGGTTTCTACACACAAAAAATTAAAAAAAATCCTTAAGGCCGACTTCGAGAAAATCTTTGAAAACTCATTATTTGGCCTTTTTGGCCCTGCCAAAGCCGTAAAATTGGCAGGGTGGCCTTGAAATCAAAAAATGGATCAAAAACTTCAAATCCTTGACCATTTTCCAGTTAAAATCCAGTCCCATGTCGGCGCTGCCGGAAAAACTTAAAAATTTTCGGGTTTTCCGGATTTTTCGAAGGCGATTTTTCACGAAAAAATGCCACAGGGAAAAGTAGTTCCTAGTAAGGTCAAGTATCTCTACACAAAAAATGACAAAAAACATTAAAGCCGTTTTCTAGAAAATTCCAGAAAACTCTAAATTTGGCCTTATTTGGCCCTGCCAAAGCCGTAAATTTGGCCGGATGGCCTTGATTATGGAATAACAGTTTTCCCCTTGCTTGAGGAAGGCGACGGCCAATTTCGAAAATAGTCAAAAAACGAAAGTGCAAGAACGGACAAACATTAGCCCAAAAACCATTTTTACGGTTATTTCTCGTCATTTCCGGCAAAATAAGTTTGACCAAATTTTATTTTTGAGGCGATCCGAATACTTCCTTACTCTAGGGAGCTCGAAAGTAAAAAGAGTAAGAGAGCTATAACTTCGTGTCATTGCTCATCAGACAAGAAAAACACTAAACTGGTGGCAGCGGTGAAAGAACGCCAAACTTCCTTAAAAAAACCTTTATCCCAGTGGAAATCCCAGACTAGAAACTATAAAAGACGTATTTCATTTCAAAAAAAAAAATAAAACGATCATATCCATCTCCAACCCGATATTTAACTGTGGTTAGATTTATTCAAGAAAAGCTAAAGGATAAATAAAAACCGAAAAAAAAACACATGACCTTGACCATCTATCTTATGCAAAGTAGGTCATTGTTGCAATCGAAACGATAAGATCGTATGGATGAATTCCAGAATTTCCTTCTGGCTCTTTCTTTTCCCCCATGAGATCGTCAGCAATAAAATAAAACAAATAATCGTTCATCTGTGCTCATGCATTATAGTTAACCCAAAACATGGAATTTTAACAACGCTCGAGGCCAAAAGGCAGCTTGTTTTCCGAATTCGTCGGTGCGTAATATAATATTTGGCTCAATTTAGGGTCGATTAAAATTTCCGCATTTATTTAGGTTAATTGCTTGTGAAAATTTTAATTTCATTTTTAAATCATGGAAAACATTTGAAAATTTTATAATTGGTTCTCGGGTAATTGGATGAAAAACCGGTCATCTGAGCATTGTTTTTGTACCTTTAACATTTTTTAAGTCGGTGGCATTTTTTTTTTAAAAAAAATTGATATTTGATTTTTACAAATTTTTTTCTGCGTTATTATTTTAAAAAAAATGAATGAAACCTAATCTTTTCTCTTTAAGAAAAAAATTCTTTGGAATCAAAGAAATCGGAAAAAGTTTCTTTTTTTTTTTTTGTATATCGTTAAAATGTAATTCTGAGAATTTATATATTTAAAAAAAAAATCCCAGCCCCTAAAAAAAAAACTTGTTTTCTTTTCGGTGAAAAAAATGAAGAAGCACCTAAAGCAATACTCAAGCCGGTATAACGACGTGCTCTCTTTCGCTTGCTGAACAGCAAAAGAATTTCAATTCCTACGCCCAAAAAAATACGAAAGCAACATCGCTTCCGAGGTAGTTACATTAGCGCTGCTTACTTACGGAATCAAATTTTTGACACGTCGCCGCCTGAATCTCTTTACGCATAGATAATGTGACGAAAGGAAACCGAAGGAAAAAAAAATCATGCACGAAGAATTTGCAAAAGTAGGGCGAAGTGCTCAAATTGCGAACTAGTTTATGATTAAAATATCTTAAATGCACGAGGAATCGTAACAATAACCGGGAAATGCAATCAATGGGCATTAAGGTTTTTTTTATGGTATATAAGGCCATTAGGAGCTTCGTCATCGCTTTCGCTCACGCTATAAAAACCAAAATTGGGTTAAGCAACCGAAGCAGAACTATTTTTCAATGGATTTTGTTTAAGTTCGATTAGATCGACCGCTAGCAATTTATTCTACTTCAATCACTTTTTATTTCACAAGACTAATTTCAAACTTTCTTTGAATTAATTATTATTTAGTTCTCGGAGAAAATGTAATAATGAGAAAGCGTCCGCTGTAAAATGGATTTGTTTGGCAATCTTTTCACGATACTCAAGAAATTTCATAAATATTAAATTAAACGGAACAAGTGCTGTGACAAGTCACGCCATCTTGGCTATTCATGCTTTCGAAGAAAAAGAAATTGGAGAGAAGTTTTGCAGAAAGGACTGAGAAAAGGCACATTAAATATGGCGGCTATGTTTTTTAATAAGGGACTAGGAGAAAAAGTAGAGCTATTTCCGGTCTAGTCTGATTTTTCACGAGTGAAAAGCCGGGCACATGTTACGGAAGCTCAACATCATAGTCTCCATGTTTAATCGTTTTTTTTATTTCAACAAAAAAATCGAATCGAAGAAAAAAATTATGGAAATGAAACAAAAAAGAATTGAAGGAGGTTAACCGGTAGGAGAAAATATAATGGTCTGGGGGAAACTCGAAGAAAATAAAAAAAAGAGAGAAACTAAAAAAATGTATATAAAAATCTTTCCATGATTTAATTGAAAGCTTCGTGATGTTTTCTGATCTGAACTGGAACTAGTGTTCCGTGACTTCATTTAGTAAAAAAGGAGAAAAAACGACCGGGTGAGAAAAGAATATTGTCAGTTGCTGGGTTTGGAGCCCTTAACATCGCGGCACAACCCCTCGTTTCATGAATATTAAATTACCCTGCAGTGCCACTGCTTTTCTAATGAACGACTCTCCTGCCCACCGAGTACCGGTTTTCTAAGTGTAAATTTCTCCCATTTGTCCAAATTATCCTTTTTTTTTTATCCACTTTCTTCAATTTTCCTCCTTTCCTACTTTCTTAGATGGGAAAGATGAAGTATTGTAATGAGGGGGAGAAATTTTTAAGCTCGCCGTTCTTCGCAGTCAACGAAAAAGCTCGCAATTACGGTCGGAGGAGAAGAAGAATTTATTTAACGAGTTGTGAGGTCAAACGGTATCGAGTAAAAATTTTCTTGAAATAAAAAATTCTTTAAATTAAAAAAGAAATGTAGCATACCGACCGTAATAATTACAACCTGAAGAAAACTTTTTTTTTTCTCTCCCCCCCATTCTTTCATCCTAACTAACAAGTAGGCCTATTCGTTAAAATAATTTTTCGACTGAAAAAAAAAAGATCGCAGAATCTTTTGGGACTAACATTTTTTGTTCTTCCACGAAAAAAAGATAAAGAGAAAATTAAGTAAAGCCGATTACATGAGGGGGCAACTGAAAAAGCTTACTAAAAATTTTCTCGAGTTTTCTTTTTTCTTTTTTACTAATGATATACTCCCCCGTTAACCTCAGACACCTCTTGGGAAAATACTTGAAAATATGGTTAATTAATTAGTATAGGGCATTAAATAGAATAATTAGGAGTACGCACAAGTAGCCTTCGGACAATAATCCGTTTAATTTGTAATAGAATACTATTGACTTTGTTTTAACGCCGTCTTGTCTTAGAGATACTCTACTTTTTTTCAATTAGTTTAGAGATATTTCGCTTTAGAAGTTTTTTGCTTCATGATTACTTTACTTTCGTGATAACTGACTTTAACCAATTCATTTAGCTTTACAGTCATTTTGTCTTAACGCCAAATTGCTTTAGCGTCCACCTGCTTCAAGGTCATTTTGCTTTAGCGTCCACCTAATTCAAGGTCATTTTGCTTTAGCGTCCACCTGCTTCAAGGTCGTTTTGCTCTAGCGTCCACCTGCTTCAAGGTCGTTTTGCTCTAGCGTCCACCTGCTTCAAGGTCATTTTGCTTTAGCGTCCACCTGCTTCAATTACATTTTGCTTTCGCGTCCAGCTATTAGTGTCCATCCAAGAACATCTAGTTTTAGCATCACATGCTTCAAACTAATTTTACTTTAGCATCTACCTGATTCAAGGTCAATCTGCTTTACCACCCACCCGCTTTAGTTCAACCTAACGTTTTACTAAAGCACCGACTCTGCTCCAATTACTTAAAAATGAACGAGTTTTGAAAGATTTTGCCGCATTATTTACTTACAAAATTCCCACTGAAATTTTTCGATATTTTATTATCACTGCCGCTTCAACTTTTATTTTACATTGTTATAAAACACAATATAAAAAATGTGTTACTTCATCCTTTAAAAGAGCTTAGGATCTACTGCGTGCATATCATCCTTACCGCTAACAATAACTCTTCATAATAACGCTTTTTGTCATATTCTAATCCCCTTTTAATTTCATTTTTAACAGGAGTTTTAGCTAAATAAATGAAAAATCGCGTGTAAGCCTTGATTCGGTATTCTTATTTTTCTTTATGGTTAATACAAAAATAATGGGTTTGCAAATAATATTAATCCGATTTCTACAGAGTAAAAAAAAAATCATAACCTTCCTATTTAAAATCCTCTCCTTTTCACGACTTTTCACTGACCTTTAAAACCTTTTTGACCATTGACTGCTGACCATTGAAATTCCGAAAGGTCTCGCTTAAACCCGAACGTAAAACCGCAAATATTCATTTCGGTGCAATTAGGAAACGTTCATGCGCGCCGCAGAAATGGAATACGCCCGATTAAATGATTACCGATTCCGCTTCATATGGAGAAGACACGTTAATCAATCGAAGAGGGAAATCACTTAACTGGAAACGCAAAACCCGTTCGCTGGAATTATTTTTATTTTCCAACGTCGATTTTTTTTTTTTCAAAAGCACGTACCTGCGGTTTTGGTTTTACAGACGAGGTCCATTTCACCGTCAACAGGGGAAAAACGATATTTAATAAATATTAAAACTTGATGCTCTTACCATCATTCATCTCATCTCACATTTTCTGAAAAACATTCGGAGGAAATTCTCTGGGGGTTCCTGCTGAGAAAGCAATTCTAATAGTTATCCATAGTTCCTTTTCATGGCCTCTTTTTCCCCGTGAGATTCGGATGTTTATTCATGTCAAGGGATTTACTAGATTGCATGAACCTTTTTTTTTTTTTCCTTTCCTGATAAAAAGAAACGAACCTGGTGCTCTTTTATAGCTGTTTACTTAAAGGGAGAAATCGGGACGGAGGCGGAGAAGGGAGTTTTAATGAAACAGCAGAGGAATCAACGAAAATTATTATCGTACAAATGAAGTCAAATCATGAAGGATTAGTGGATTTAATCGCTGGACTATAATTAAGTTCGTTCGGTTTATAATTGAAAACCAGACCGAGAGTTTCTATTAAAGTAAACAACTGATTTGTCCCTTGAAATGAGATACGACTCATGTTTATGTGATGATCAATGTAAAATTTTGTAGTAAAATGAAAAAATAATAAAACACTAGTGACAACCAATGGCTCAGATTTTTTAAAAGCAATTCTTCAGTTGGAGCAGCAGCGTATTTTATAGTTGGAATAGCAACCGTGGCGAGCTGCCTTCTTCAGGGTAGCAGAAGCTATTCCGCCAAGACCTCTAACTTATCAATCGAGACGCTGTCTTCCTGCCTCATTGTTGGTCCCCAGAGCCTGTTGAACGACTATTCAACACATCCGACACTAAACCTCAACCCATTTAAGCCAAGTGGATTGCGGCAGCTGACACTTCCGGTTGTAAGTTGAGATCGGGAAGATCTGAACGGCTGCAATCTGGATATCTAGCAGTACAGCGGTGCAGAAGGCAAGAGGAACACCACTACACTATTTATTGTCCTTAGTACAATTGTCATGGCGAGGATCTCGTCGGATCGATCGCCTCAGCTCGTGTGCGGCGAGCAGGGCACCAAAAGAAGAAGACGACGCTAAACCTGAATGATCCTGAACTCTATTAATGCTAAAAAAAATAGAAGCAACACAGTCGTATAATGCCTCAAACTCTCCTTCTGGCTTGATACTATTTCATGCCTTGCGTATTCACCCATTTAATCATTTCTCATTGTATTCAAAAACCGCAAAAATAATTTCAGTTTTTATCGCTCCTAAAACAAAACCCACACACAAAAAAAAATCCCTACATTTTCAAATTTTATGGTTAAAAAAATACCACACATACGAATTGAAATAAATCACGAAAAGAAATGGGCTGAAGTTTGTTTTATGATTAAACAAAACGCATTCAGCGATGTACAGAGACGCTATCTAATTGAGTCTCCCCGGACTAAAGCCGCGGCCCGATTCCATTAAGTAATGATAACTTCCTCCCCTTGTCAAAAACTAACAACCCTTAAATTACATAAAGTGGTTTGATGGACGAGGCTGATGATTTCACACCCCTATTATCAGTCAATATGATTCTTCTTCCCTTTATTGTGCCCTCCCCCCCCCCCCCCCACCCCCGTCCATACTCTTCAACTTCTCCCTTTCATATTTTTCAGCTCGTTTGTATCGGATATTTATCACAAAATTATGCGTCATAAATTATCGCAGGTGCACAGCAGGATCATGAATATGGTCATCTTTTTTTTTTAAAACGCAAAATCCCCCTTGCTAAATTAAATCATTTAAAATATGAATATAGTTTAGACGGAAAGGGGAGAAAACTGGACATGAGGATGCTGATTGTATTTAACTTTTGTGCTAAAATCGTTTAGACACTGACGGGTTTTCATAAAATGCCCCATGCATACATCACACGCACAAACTCTTCCCACTAAAAACCGTGAGCTTAGGTGCATCAAGGGACCCCCGCGGTATTTGACGTTTTTTGAAATTACAATGTCGCATTCATGAAAAAACTTTTATTTAGAGTTAAAAAGGGTGAGATGAATTTTTTTTCCCCCTACCATATGTCATGAAAAAAATTAATTAAATCAAATTTTTTTAATATCAACCATCAAATCATTTAAATGATTTTAATGATTGATATTAGACACACTCCATATAATTAAATTTTGATATATTAAAAGTTTCACTCCCCATTAAATCCCAAAATAGCTAAAAAAAAAAAAGTTATCTCTCTTCCTTTAAACTTAAACTCATATTTTCTTTCATCGCGTCTTCCTTTATCACGTTCATCAAAAAATATTAATTATGATATATTCCGATTTTAGTATGTAGGGCAACCGCGTCAAGAGAACATCCCCCCCTCACGATTTCCCCGTTCTGCCGCAGCGCCATTTTAATCGCTTTAAGCAAAACTCCGTTGGAAAAAAAAATCTCAGCAAAGTGCAAATAAGCTATAACGGTACGAATTAGAAAGTGGTACGATATCGGTAAACGGAAATTTTTCAACCGTATGAAAACAAACATTATTTTTGCATTCGGGAGTCATCATCAGCGGGTCGCGTGATCTCTAATTATAAATATCAAAAGTATAAACGTTCCTTCGTAAGGAAAATAAAATTCTTCGTCGATTAAAAAAAAAAAACTCTGGAGGGAAAAAAAAGAGGGAGGTTAATTATTCGATAGATGTTTTAATTATATAGAGATAAGTAAGAATGGAAAGTGGTTAAGAGAGAATTATTAAAGTTAAAAAAAAAAGAAAAGAAAAGGAGATGCTTCGAAATCGGCCAACTAATTAACAGTCGACATTTAATGGGAACTTAATGAAAAGAGGAATATAATTGGAAAAATATGAAAGCAGCGATATCTCTTATGATATGAGTGGGCAGAAAGAGCTGCTGAATTTTTTTCAAAAAAAAAAAAAAGGAGAAAATATTTTAGGAATGTAAATTTACTCACTTCTAAGAATATTCTTTTGAAAAAAAGCATACTTCATTTTCATACTTCAGTACCACTAAAAATACCTAAAATCGTGCCCTGCTATTTTTGTCCGTTAATAATTAACACTTCAAGGAATATATCTTAAAATTTTCCAAGAATTTTTGTTCGGGTTAGGGGAATTTTTCTGAATTATTTTCCAAGACATCCATAAAAATTTTTGTGTTAATTTTTAATATTTTTTTTAACTTTTTCAAGCTCAACAATTTTACAATTTTTATTTTTCCATCATCCACCCACAGCGCATCTTAACAAAATCGAATCACATAAGAAATTACAACAAGAAAAAGGCGAGAAAAAAAGATTAAAAAGAAGGAAAAAAAATCAAAATCAAAATCTCAATTTAAAAAGGAAGAAAAAAAACGAATTATTTTAATGATCTGGGAACAGAAGATATCATTTGTTTTGGAAAAAAAGGTCGCTTATTTTCGATTGAATTCGATTTGTTTGTATCTGCTGGTGCCACCCTCGGGGTCATATTCACGGGAAAACGTCCCTACAAAACTCGAACCCTGCAATGTTTCACTTATCGAACGACTCTTTCATTTAATGCTTTCTATTTAAAATAAAATATTTCTACGTCATGAAACGTTTCGCAGAAAAAAAAAATATATATAAATATATATATAGCGCTTTATAGCTACAACTCAAAAGAATTTTCTTTTTTTTTTAAAACCCTATTCTCAAGATTGCTGCAGTGTCCTATTTATACCATTTTTAATATTTTAATAATTCGGTGAGCTTCAGTGCCAACCCCGCATTAAAAAAAATGACGTAAATAATGAATGACAACCGCCGCTGAATTAGCAATAATAAAAATAAGTGATGAGAAACGTCACTTATAATAATAAAAAAAAGTCAGCGATGACTAACAATGATAATAATTCAGAAAAATTATAAAATTTTTATATTGAGGCGCGATTTTTTTGTTTTTCATTCTTGCTTAATTTTTTTTTTTTTAAATTTGAATATCCTTTACAATTATCTCGCCCTTTTTAGTTTATAAAGTTTCATAACAGAGTGCAATAAACGCTTCATTACACGAACAGATCCTAATTTAATTTAATTTATATAAGGATCTGAGGTAGCTCCGTGTTTACACACCATTAGGCCTGATTCAGATTAACGCAAAACAAAAAGAACCGTTCAAGGGAAAGTGAAAAGCACTTTTTTCCTACCCTGGATTAAAACAACCCCTTTAAACAATTCCTTGTTCTTAATAGCGTTGCAAATTATTCATTATACCTCTGCCTCCTGATGTCGACTCCCTAACTTCCTTCTCCTCTTTTGCTTTTCTCTTAACCGGTCTTTAATTGCTTTCAAAACACTATTTTTTGAGGGGGGGAAGTAAAAAGCAACTTTTTAAAAGTCACATGCCTCTCCTATGCTTTTTTTATTGTTCACACTCTGTATGCTTATTAATTACAAAGAGCTAAACTAATCTTTAGCGGCATTAAGGGAATTTGGTGCAAAGGTTAAATACGTATTCGGATTCCAGTGCTTATCTTATGATATTTATCCCATCAAAGTTTTCTCGTTAATTACGAGGTTCTCATGGGAAATGTTGTGGGAAGCCAGAATTCATTTTTGTGAATGTTGTTTTTGAGCCTATAATGTAAATGGAAAATATGATTTAAAGGGAAGTAAGAGGGTTATTTTGTAAACGGTCTGGAAAATTTTTACTTTCAGTGAAATTTTGAAAATTTTTGATGGAATTAAGAAAGGGT
Organism: Liposcelis brunnea; assembly: GCA_023512825.1. NCBI lineage: Eukaryota > Metazoa > Arthropoda > Insecta > Psocodea > Liposcelididae > Liposcelis > Liposcelis brunnea. Next base: position 13,850,553 of record CM042071.1, read on the forward strand.
AGAAAATTTTCAAGGGTAGGTAAATAGAAGCGAAATTAAATTGAAAAGCTGCATCATGTTCTCAATTTTAAGAAAGAACCGGCGTTATCGTTAGAGCCCCAACGAGTCGACAAGATAATTACTGACCAAACAAATTTTTTTTTTCGAATATTTTTTTGTCAAAATACAGTGAAACTTGGTTATAACTCGCTCGGTAATAACGCGATCTCGGTTATAACGCGGAAGTGGGTCCGGTCTCTTCACGAGGTCCATAAGAACAATGTAATTTGGCCTTGGTTATTCCAATTTCGGCCCTTTCCAATTTTTTAATTTTTTTTCGGCCCTTTTCAATTTCGGCCCTTTTCATTTTCGGCCCTTTTCATTTTCGGCCCTTTTCATTTTCGGCCCTTTTCATTTTCGGCCCTTTTCATTTTCGGCCCTTTTCATTTTCGGCCCTTTTAAATTTTTTAATTTTTTTCGGTCCTTTTCAATTTCGGCCCTTGCCAATTTTTTAATTTTTTTCGGCTCTTTTCATTTTCGGCCCTTTTCAATTTTTTTCCCGGCCCTTTTCCATTTTGGCCCTTTTCATTTTCGGCCCTTTTCAATTTCGCAGACAACGACTTCGATGGGAGGACAACGTTTCAATGGATGCGGGTCGGCTCGGAGTTCCTGATTAGAGAATTTTATGCCAGGACAAGTCCGCCTGGCGAACGATTTCGGATGCGCCAATAGGGCTTCAGATCCTGTAAATGCCATAGATAGATAGATAAAAATTTTCACTCCTCAAATATACCTAAAATTTCAGTGTCAATTTTTATGAATGGAACTGATTACACTCTGCACGTCGTATAGCACGTGTCGGTAAAGACAATTTTCAACCCGTGTTAAGACAAAAAGAGGACAGTCATTCAAGTTTTGTGACATTTTCCAAAATAACTCTACTTGTCAAATAGTCGGCTTTTAAAAGGTTTCAAACTAAGGAGTTTCGCGTCAAATTTGACGTGCCCAAACCGCTGAAAAGCGATTTTACATAAAGCGTCGCATCAGGACGTTTAAAAAGGGAAGGGTTTAACTCTCACTCCCTTCGTTTTCAGAACGCAACTTTACAACGAAAACATGAAAAGTAACATTTTTTCAATGACGAAATCGAGACTCACAAAATTTAAACAAAAACCAATTTTTACACTCCTTTTTTTCTCATTCCTAAAAATCTTAGTCTTTTAGCAACAAGTTTTCATTCCTAGGCCCCAGAAAAAGAATTTTCACCATCTTCAGCCTGCCCTGCGAATCTCAGCACCAACTCACATCTGCCCATTCCACGGAATTTCAGAACCAGGACCAGTAAAAGAATCCTCTATATTTTCCTTCCAAGCCAGCTGCTTCAATTTCGATTTTTTTAATGTTTACGAAGATTTGGTATTAACCTTTTTAAATTTTCAATCTTTTAAAATAATTTCCGGGTGGAAAATAGTAAAAAAACTTAAACATCGGTTTGACGAGCATATTAAGGGGCCTTAAAGCCTTTTCCTTCCCTTTTAACCGGTGAATTTATTCCTCCCTAGCAAAGTTATATTTCCCTCTGAGAGATCTCCTTGGAAATATTGTACTAAATCCGTTTCCTACTTTATGAAACCGAATCGGAGTTAATATTTGATGAGATTTCTTGATCAGGTTTTTCTTATATCATTCCGTGACAAGTTTAATGAATCTCTTGGGAGAAATTGCACTTTCCGATTTCTTGGAAGATGCGTGATTTTATGCCCTAATGTAGTTTATGCCAACTCCTGGCAACGAATTATTTATGACGTTCGAATTGGAATTGTATGAAAAGGGGGGAAAAAAACGAAAAAAGGGAGCGAGGGCTTTTAAAACGAGCGTTAGGAGGCGAGTGAAAAAGAAAATAATTTGGGCATCAAAATTTCCTCGTGTTTTTATAATCATTCATCTTCGCCCCCCCTAGGCTCTATTAACCAGACAAGCTGAAAATACATCATAACAAAATTCAAAATAATAAAGTACTTTAATCGGGATAGCCCAGCTGTATAATCCAACAAACAAAAATTCTTCCCGTATAAAAATATTAGCTTGCGAGAAATGAAAATTCTTTTAATAAGATTGAACCACTTTTGATTATTTTTTTTTCTAACACCGAATAAGGGGACTGAAAAATTTAATTTTTTTCTTTTAATCCATAAAGTAAATAATTAAACAACCCTTTTTTTTTACTCATACACACAATATACACACACAAAACGGTAAGCTCTCCCAATTTTCTCACCATCCATACACGGTTTTCCTTTGTTCCACGTTTTATTCCTCACCGAGTGTTTTTCTGTTTGCCTTCGAAAAAGAGATGAGAGTTTTTGTTTATTTTCCAAACTGCGTCTCCTATATGATACAGCAAACGTAAGGCTATATGTACAAAATATATATATTCTGTTTTTATTATTCTCCTGCAAGCGAGGAATATATGTAGAAGATTTTAATGATACGGTTCTGTGCTTTTTTTCTTTTCCTCCACTTTTTCTTTATCCGTTTAAAAAGAATCCTCGAGATTCTATTTTTTTTTGAAGTTGAGACCGCTAAGCACTTCTTGAAAATAAAAAAGTACATCGATAAATAAGCTTCTTTTTTTTTTTGAAAATCGATAAAAGCGTTCATTGGAAAGTTTTTGAAACACCTGTCCCTTACTTTATTTTATGATCTTATGCCGAAACGTTTACTTTAATTGAATTTTATATCAATGAACAAAAAACTTATTTATTACTTTTTAACTTGCCTGAAATCTTATAAAAAAAAAGGCGCAGCGTATTCAAAGATTCCGATATGGTGGCAGCGGTTGAATATGTTTCCCCATTACGAATTTTTTACAACCCTTTTTTGCATTTACCGCTCATCTTTTTGTTTTTTGCTTCGGGTCTGCATAATTGTAAACCCGGAATTTGTTTACTATAAAAAAAAAAGAAAAAGGGAAATTTAATGGAAACATATCAGGTTGAAAAAAAGTAATGCATAAAAACTAGCTAATTTTTTTTACATTGGCCACCGTTCTGCTTTTGGAAAAATGTAAATCAAATTTTTTACCATGAAAAAAAAAAACCTGCATTCATATTAAACCCGTAAAATATAATTTTTTCGCGTTACGTTTCCCAACTTTCTCTCTGTCAACGGTTCAATAAACCGCAACAAATATTCAAATTCAGGATATGAATACTTAATTAATTAACATCCTTTCAAAAAAAAAAAATAATAAACCCGACTTAAAGATCGGGCGACACCCCTTGAGTTTTGTAATAACATTAAAATGTACGCAAATAACGCTGGGAGCATCTCTCGAGTATTACAGAAAAGGGAAAAAGGAGAGGAATAATCACGGTTAATACACCGGAGGAAGAAGGACAAAACATAAACAAAGGTAATTAAAATAAATAAATTAAATGAAGAGTGTTAATGTTAAGGGCCCAAGTTTCTGAATCGTTTCAGGACCTCTAAGAGTAATGTATGCGTTCGAAATCGCTGGGAGAAATTAAATGGGGAGAAGAAAATAAAATGAAATGTGAAATAATTAAAAACAATCGCGGGATTGTTTTTTATTATAGACCCCCTTGTTTTTCGCCCCCGTGTCGCAGAATCCCTCTTCGGTCGTAAACAACCCAGAGGAAAAAAAAAACAGTTTATTTTTTCCGGTATAAAAATCCTAATCGATAATCTAAGCGTCCGGTTTTATATGAAGATGAGGTTAATATCGGATTTGGAGGAATGAAAACACACCAGAAGAATCATAAAATATTGGACAAGAGGAAAAAAAAAAGAATAGGAAAAATTGTCCGCACCCATGGCGACGTCCTCCCCATTGTTATTGTTCTTCTGTCCGGTGTTTTCACTGTAATTTAAATTTATAACTACAGAACCTGCTGAAATAATGTTCCATAGCCTCATCCGCATAGAAATCGTGAAAAAAATTAATTTATGGCGACATCAAGTATACATGTCATTACTCAAAATATACACATATATTTTATATGTCCGCTACATTCTGTATAGTATATTGTTTGTGATCCACACATTTCTTGTTTTTTTTAAAAAAAGGTAACAGAAGTGGTTACCTTTGTTTGGCGCAGCCATAAAGTTCCTTCCTGGGTGATGATTAAGCTGATGAGTCGTGGGAGTTGTGTGAGAGGAATCAGTTCCTTCACTGGCTCTGGTGCCATTTTTTGATGGTACAATTTCTGGCTGGGGAAACCTAGATCTACTGAGGCCCGAGATGAGCTTGAAGGAGTCCAGAGTTGAAATGGCTATAGATCGGTCAGGTGGCTCAACAGAACCAAAAGTTGGGGGGGAGAGAACAACAAAATGGAGGCTGCGACTGACAACAAGGAATAGTAGAAGATTGCAAAAAAATGTAGCTGGAGGATATTATTAGAACCGCAGAAAGATTTTGAAGAAAAGAGGATCGAACAACACGGACGAAGCCAATGTCCAAAAGTGAATAAAAAAATTTAAGAACCAAGTTATCAATATTTCACAAATATCTCAGTCTTCTTTACAAATGTCAGAATCTCTTAATGTTTCTTCTTATTCTTCAGCCTTTCTGCATCCACTCTTGGATATAGGCCAAAGTTCTTCAAGTCGTACGGTTCTTTGCACTCCGGTTCCAACCCCTTCCTGCAGTTTGAATGATATTGGCGAGCCACCGTTTTTAAGGTCTTCCCCTACTTCTCGCCTCCATTGGGTTAATGTTACTGCCAACCGCTCCTGGTCCTGCCTAGTTACCCATTGCAACTTCATCTCTGCAACACGCCTTACTACGTCCATCACCTGCGCCTGCCTGCAGATAGTTTCATTTTTGATCCGATCTCTCCACAGCACGCTGCGCCATGCGGAGCTGGTTGGCACTTCTGATAGTTATAAGCTCACCGTCTTCAGGCCGAAGGTCAAAACTGGCAGGACACACACATCGAAGACCTTCCTCTTTAAATTCGGAGGGAGTTTTTTTTTTTTTTTTTTTTTTTTTTGAGGGTTGGGGATCTGGCGATCCGCCTAGGCACTGCGGCCAACCTGTGACCTATTGTACCGTTCCCTTGCTTTAGGTGGGCTGCTTGAGTCGGAGTCCTCTGAAGAACTCCAGGACTTTAGCAGGGGCCAGGGCCCTGATTACCATTGGTGTGGGAAAGGCTTCCCTAAATATTCTCAGCAGCTTCGCAGAGACAGAGTATGTGTTCCGCCGTCTCCCTAGCTCCTTTACACAGCCGGCAAATTTCCGTTTCAGCCTTTTTCATCCTGAAGAGATGAGCCAGAAGATCGCAGTGACACGTGAGCAGGCCAGTGAGTTTTTTGAGTTCCGCTCTGGAAAATGACAGGAGCAGTTTGCTTTTGGTTCTTGAGTACCAGCCTATGAACATTTTTGAATGTCTTAGTCCCGGTGCAGTCCCATTCAGTAGCGCTCTGCCTGTCCTCCCATTCTCTTAAGGTCAATTTGAGATGGCTGGAGGAGATTCTTAATATTTACATCTTTACAATCCCTTCACCAATAAAATCGATAAACAAGATCAGAAAAACCAAACCCGTCCAACTTTTTATCCTATAAAATTAACCATCCACCTCTAAATAAAAACATCCTATTTAGAAAAAAAAATCACCAAAAATAATACATAGGAAGGAAGAAAAATAGTCACGTGATGCTGAAAGAATTAATCACGCGACTGTTCATGTGCGTGATTTAATCTGGCCCTGTTAACACGGAGTAAAAAAAAATTTCCTTTTTTTTCCTTCCATATCCTTCCCCGGGGGTTGATTCGCAAAAGCGATCAGGACGCTGTTTACTCCTGATCAGAATCATTAAGATTAAATCCGATTAGGCATCCGTCCAACTCATTTTGGCTGCCCGAGTCTTTCTGTTAAACCGACATTTAAGCTAGCTCTTCGCTAAAAACAGGGGTCGTCGTACCGGGAATCCTGCAGAATTAAAGCAGGCGTGGGACGCTTTACAAAAAAATCTCGAGTGCTATTGAAAAAAACGAAATTCTAATTCTTTTCAAGAACATAAATCACGGTTACAAATGTGTCAACGTTTTAATCATTCTTCTAAAGAGTAAACCTTATGTCCAGAAGCTTTTTAATATCGTTAATTTCGAGTTAATATCTGGTTCCAAGTTAATGCATGTCACGCCACACGCAATGGCGAATTCATTTTTCGATAATGACCGAGTTTTTAAAAAAAAAAAATTTCTGCTGCATAATCGAACCTCGCAATTTTATTCTCAACATCCTGATAAATTCCCTTGAACGAAAATAGGAAATCGATTGATTCCAAGATCTTTTTCTTTTTTTTTTCAAAATGTCATTTCGTGAATAGAGATATCATGTTTGTTCAAATTCAATTTCACAAAAATTATTATGCATTAGTTGAGAAACATTTTCCAATATCACAATGGGCCATTGTCATATTATTTTTCTTGTGATGAAACAAGGTCAAATTCTTTTTCAATAGCATTTTCCCAAACAAATATGACGGGGTGGGAAAAAAATCTAACGTGATCGAACTTGGTAAATATCTCAATTCCCTAACAATAGATTCGAAAAAGCCATCGATCAAACGATTGTCGCCTTTTTATTTTTTTCTCAATGAGAGAAAAAGGGAAAAGAGAAAAGATCGGAAAATCAGAGCATACCTTAAAAACGATGATGACAAAACATTTCCAAGCTCGAAAACAACTTTTTAAATATTCCTTACAATGACAGTGGAATAACCTGATCATGTCATAGGCGTAAAATTTTTATTCTTTTCATAATTTTTTTTTCCGAAAAACCAAGATTTTCTTTTTAATAAAATTTTTTTCGAGATTAAAGATCCGATCATTTTTGTGTTTTTTTACAAGACGAAGATAAGGTTCTAATGAATAAAATAAGAAGAAAAAGAGCTCTAATTGATATTTTTTTCCGCTGACGTCATAAGCTGATCTTTTTCCGAATTAGCGAATTGATTCTGTGTCATTTTAATTTTGTTCGTTAGAATTTTTCTGGAATAATAATAAAAATAAAAATGAGCCATGAACCATGCTTCACTTTATTTTTATCTTAGACGCCTGCAGCATATTCATCTTTGCCAACTTCAGCGGCCAAAAAGAAGGCTCCACCAGGCTAAGCAATGAAGAAAATTTACAGATTCAAGCCACGACAGCTAATACGATTAGTAAAAGCAGATCCTGCCATTTCTGTCCTAGCCCTGATTTATCTGATCTACAAGTCGTAAAGTCCTCAAGCCGCCTCCACCCGAGTATAAATGCTTTTCAACAATTACAACCAAACTTTTCCACCATCACAAATTCCAATAACGCCAACATTCTCCAACAATTTTCTCCCCCTCCGAACAGTACGTAAAAAAACTAAATAAATTTCCAAGTGCATCCCGAGCGATTATTTTGGAACATTTACCTTCATCCCATGGGTGGAAGGATTCCTGGTATGAATGAAAGACCTTTTACTTTCCACGTAAAAACTTTCGGACGATAACAACTTCTCCCCCTCTCTCTCTCTCTTTTAGAGCAAATTTCAAATATCTTGTTTAATGGCCCATAAATTATTTATAGAAAACTTATATCCAAAAGAGGGGGAAGAAAAGAAAAAGCTCAGGGAGGGGCCGAGCGAGTAAAATAAGAAAAAGACGCAGAGAACCGAAAGCCTGTACATATAAATTCAAATTTTAAAGTTATTGCTGTGATTTGAATAAACATGTTGAGAATGGCTTTTAGTTTAAAAAAAATTTTGTTGAAAAGCAAGAAAACTGACGAAAGAGACACGTCGAAGTTATAAGTTTTCGCTAATGAAGTACAGCACGAAAAAGCTAGAAATTTTGTTGCTCTAAGTTGTTGTTTACAATAGTGTCTAAGCAGTGAAGGAACATCCTTGTATTTACTATTTGCGGGTTCGAAATTATAAACTCAGCGACCCGGAATTTTTCCCCTTCTCCCCCTCCCACCTCCTGGCGCCGTCTTAAATTATATTAACTTTTAAAACAGCTTTTGAAAAGCCTCTGTGCGTTTTTTTATAACTTATTCAGGAAAGTGATGAGCCGTCGATTAAAAATATGAAAGCACGCAAAAAAGAGTTTTATAAATTACTTTATTTTTTTTTTATTTCGTTCGTGTTTCAAGTGCATCGTGCGTTCATGACTTTGGTTGCCCATTAGTTAAATGTTTGTTGTCGTAATTTTTTTAAGATTTTTATTTTTTGACTATCAAACCACACAATTTCTGTTCTTCTTAAACTATTACAAAAAATATAGTGAGCAATCAAATTTTGGGAGCACTATTTTGGAGCAACCACCTTACTAAATACTCAACGGGTACAAAACTTTCATACATAACTTAACCTCTTATGGGGAAAAATGGGGAATCATGTATTAAGTATTACCCCCACTTTTTCATATTTGTTTTTCTCCGGCAAAATCATAGGTAAAAACATTTTTCTTTTCGGTTCTTCTTCTTCTTTAAATGCCCGCTCCTCGTCGGAGATTGGCGATCATCATGGCCAACCATAGATGATTTTACTAGGAATATCAAATAATGTGGTGACTTTCCATAATCTTCCACGTCGCAGTACGGGAGCCATACCATTGATCCAACTCTGCCTCCCGGTATCTGAGCCTAGGCCTTGCCGATTACTACCATCTTCAGCCTTAGGCCAGTATTATCGAAGCTGCTGCCCTCCACTAACTCATAACCCTGAGAAGAGAGCTCACCACAGGGCAAGGACGCCATTCCTTGAGCAAGACAAAACATGCCTCACCGGTTACCCTTTCTGGTTCTAAACATGTCTAAACGAGTACAAAATGATTATTTCACTGAATTGTTGGAATCTGCGTTTCTTTGAGTAAAACAAACTCATCTTAATTCCTTTGACATTTAACTAGCCAATCACTGCGTAGGAAGTGCTTCATTGAAAATACCTGTTTAATATCTGTTTTTAACGGATCTCATTCAAACCATTTCCCAAAAGCAAATATTGACAAAGAAAATTTCAAAATTTGAAAACTCTATTCATGTAATAATTAGCAGCATTATTACCGCCCACGAGATCCTTTAGAAACTTCCCATCACCTTGACAATAACCAAAAAGAAAAATTTACAATCCCGGATGCTTTAATCCCGCTCACGTAACCCAATAAAGCAACCAATGATCATATTCAAACCCGGATAAGTTAAAAAAGATTTATCATACACAACAACAAAAAACCGACCCATGACCTTTTTTAAGAAACGAGAAAGCTTACACCGTGAAAAACCAAAACGAAAAAAAAAAGAGGAAACCGAAAAAAAAAAAAATGGTCTCTCGATTCATTCCTGTCGCATTCGACCTAATTTCGATTCAAATCCACGTTAGAGTAATTTTAATGCAATATGAAATGAGATTATTATTACATTATTATTCGAAAACGTAATTTATATTTGAGCAAAAGCAATTTCGAAATCGCGAGCCCATTTTTTTTAAAACGGACCCTTGTCCCGAAAAAAGTAACGATTTCTTTAATCGGAGATTATTTAAATCGGGGAGAGAGAGGACTATGAAATTAAAACGGATTGAAATGCATGTCACACGACTTATTAGCGGGGTAGCGAATCATCATTCCCTCGTAGGCAAAAAGACTATAGTACTCTCGCAATATACATTTTGTACAAAAGGAAGAACCACCCTGTAATCAACTTAATTGCTATCATTGTTAAACCAGCGTGTATACGCACATAGCACATATTCTCTCTCGTTATATTTTAAAAGTAAGAATTTATAAGGGAACGTTGTTAACGCACAACGCGATCCTTGGGAAAGTTTTATTTTGAATTTACAAGCTGCATCAAGTTTGGAAAGTTTGGCGTAGTCAGAAACTGCAGATTAATCGAACTCGAGCGGGGGTCTAAAACCACAAAATTTAGCTCCCCCAACACCCCTGCTGCGCTTATGCAATCAAACGGCTGTAAATTCAACTAAGGATATTGACAGTTCATAAATTCCCGTATCAATAAACCGGACTCCGTTGGTTTTCAGCTATTGCTATGATTTTTTTTTCCTCTCCTCGATTTTTTTTTCTCTCGCTGAAAAAGAAGGATTTATCATGAACTGTGCAATTCAAGTATCATCAGTCATAGATTTGAGAATAGATGTGGATATCCTTCCTTAGTAATTTATGATTCTTCAACGTTCATTTTCTGATCCTTTTCGGGGTTTTCATGATTTTTTTCCCTCCCCATCCCCCCTCGGTTGAGGCGTTTTCAAATCGGAAAATGATCCGTCCGGGCCACTTATATAAATTTTTGATACACCCCATTTGATGGCAAGTTTCTATAGTTGAGTTTTAAAGTTCTGCGGTTTAAGATTCAAAGTTTCCGGATCATAGTGAATGACGAAGTTGTTGAAATATTTCTCCTTTGAGAAATTTTGGCCTTTGTCAAGAATGAAGATGATGAAAAGGATACTTGGTATAATCGTTTAATTTTATTCGCTAAAGTGCGAAATAGTGAAAGATTCGCTGAGGACAATAAATTAAATTTTTGACCTCTGTAATGAATGTCTTGATAATTCTAATTGGAAAAATAATCTTGTTAACGAAAATTTTTTTAATCGGTTCTGATTTCCGAAAACAATTTAAACATTGGCGCTGGGTCCCGAATGATGCAATAGAGGATTTATAATTCTCTAGCAGCTCAGTATAATGGTGTATCCCTACTCATGGGATCAGGGAGAGGATTAGCCTAGAACAAGTGAAGCCTTATGAAGGGACAGATTTATTCTAAACTCCCACTTCACTTTACGTTCCTCCTTTTGAAGAGGAACGGAGAATACTAGCAAAAGCTATCTTCTTCTTACAGTGCCTTCCCGCCACGGGAGTTGGCGACCATCATGATTAAGAGCTTATTGCGACGTGCAAGAGACCCTAGTCGAATCAGCTGTCTTGGATCTTGCATACCCAACCCTCAGCCATGATGGCTATACTACGGAACTTAAGGAGGTGGCTTTCCAACACCTTCCGCATCCCAGCACAGGAGCCATACCTTCAGTCTTCGGCTCAGCCTCCTGCTTTCTGGACTTAAGCCTAGCAACTTTTACCGTTTTCAGCCTTAAGCCAGTACTGGTAGAACTGCTGCCCCCTACAAGAACCCTTACCAGATTACTACCTCCCGGGTCAAAAGGAATCTAGAGCTCGTCAAAGGCAGGTGCGCCAAATCTAAAGCAGGACTGATAATTTTCCCACCGACTACCCATAGCAAAAGCTATGATCATGGTGTAACCTTTATGTTCCAAGGCCCATAAGAATTTTTTTTTTCCTTTTCAAGTTTAATTATTTTAATCTAAATATTTTTTTTACTTATCCTCCCGTACGAAATTCCACCAAGCGTTGTAAAAATCAGGACTTACCTAAAAAAGAAAAGAAATCATCATTAGTTAATTGATATCGGAATTTTTTTTTCTAAAATTAAGATAGTTTTCGTTTTAAAGAAATCAAGATAGCTTGTGTGGTCGTGTTGGAGCCTGGTCCGGATTCGATAATTTTTCTTGGTTAAGTCCAGTGTCGCAGGTATATTCCACTTCCGGTGTAGAACATTCAGAGTGCACGGCATCTGGCGGTAGGAAGCACTCTAGGTTGTATTTTACCTTTAAATTTTCATCATTCCAGGCACCGTTCACTCTAGAGTAATTTATACCCAATCAGAATGCTATACACCTAGGTAAAGAGTCCTTGCTACCGGCCGGTAAAAAGCACTCTAGAGTGCATGGTACCGGAGAGTGTTCCCTACCTCCTACATTACATTTTATTCAGTGCATTTTAATTATAAAGAACTTGATGCATAAAATCTTTATTCTGCATCTTCAAGGAAAACGAAATATACATAGATTACTTTCTCCTCAAATAAAACTTCTTAGAAAGAGTCAAAGAAAAAAGCGACAAGTTTAACACCCTCCAAATCATCTTTTAAAAGAGCCATTTGTCATGATCGGAGCAAAAAAGTTGAAAAGTTAAGAAGGGAAAAAATCCCCTTGTTAATCTGAAAATTGTTTCATTTGGAAAAGTGAAAAAGGGAATGATGAGACTGGCTGCCGGCTGCTGCCAACCTTGATTTGTATCCTATTTTTATTTATTTGAACTAAAGGGATAGATTGTTAATGCGTGGCTTTTTTTTCTCGTATTTTCCTCGTATAAAAATAGACGTTCAATTAATTCGTTTTACTCGGACCGCAAACGCTGACCACTGGACTTCCATAGAAAAAGAAGAAAATATCCATTAAAAAAACAGAATATTTAATTAGAAGAAAAATAAGTCTGTTTTAATTAAAAAGACAAATACTGGGATGAAACCGTCTATTGTTCTGTTATCTACGTGACATGAATCTTTCTTCCTTAGATTTTAATCCTTTCCATTGAGGAGGGTGCCTTTACCCGACATGAAATGAAAAGATTAAAGGGTTCAATTGAATTAAATTTCCAGTGCTATTTTAGTTACGTCGGGAGAACCAATATTGTTTTAAAAATGATTTATTTAGCCGAAAAATTAGGGAAAAAGCTTTGCGGTATACAAACGATTAAAGGAAAAAAGAAACCCGAACAAAATTCTAAATCGCATGGAAAAGAGAAAGGAAAGAAATTGAAAACATCCTTAACCGTAAAAATAGCGTACACTTTATAACATCAAGTAAGGAAAAAGTACGGGAAGAAAAAATGTCTCGATTAGTGGTCCGAACACACCATGAGATAAATTCTCTCCCATCCCCCTAAGCCTGGTGCCATTAGTAAGCGCTGCACGGCGGCCACTTCACTGGCACCCCGTGACGCCCCCTTCTTTTCATCCTCCTTTTCGCTTGGCCCCCTTCTTTGCCATGTCTCGGCATCTCTAACTCCCTTAGGAAACCGAAGGATACATGATTTTCTCATCTACTCAGTTTTGTAAGGGATGTCAAATTTGTTAATTTAGAAAAATCACTTTTCGAGGGTTTGCCTTACGAATCAGTGAATATCATTAAATCGGATGAATTTTTTAAAAGGATTTTTTTCTTTCTCTTTCTTATATCGTTAAAAAATCACCGAGAACTCATTAAAGAGAATGATTTAAACGAGGACGGAAGTCAGGAAATCTTAATAAACGAGGAGTTTCACACAGATGAAAATTAAAGCGGTCGTTTAAATACTGCGGGCATTTTAAAGAAAAATGAAACTTGAGGGGGGTTTTTTTTTTCGAGGACCATTAAGGGGTCGGCGATGACGTAAGCTGTAAGAATGGGTGTTCTTATTCGTCGGCGTTGATTTTAATTTTATTAGAACGAGGCTGCTTTAGCTTCGGGGGAAGAGATATACCTAAGAAGACAAGAAAATGTTTTGAAATCCGGTTTTAGGCAAACTTGATGTTTTCTGCCTTCTTCTTTGGGCGCCACACTCGTTTTCGAGCATAGGCGGCCTCTCTGCATATAGCTGGTTTGTGTGTTTCGAGTTGGCACAGCTATGTGGGACCTACAGTTAATTGCCGGTTCCGAACGGCTAAGAAGAGAGGCTGTTCTAAGCAAGTTACTACCTGCTGGTTTGCCGTTGCCTTGCAGGGAAGCGTGAGACCGAGGGACAACACACATTAATCGCTTTTTCGGAATCCTCGAATTAAGTTCACATGACGCAGATGACAGTAGTCAGAGATGAAAAACGGTCGGGAAAAATCCGAACCATAGAGTGGAATCGAACCCACAAACTCCCGAGTGTGAGTCGGGCTGAGCCATGAGGCTGGATTCTGTCTGGATATTTTCTGTCTTCTTCTTCATTAAATGCCCGCTCCTCGTCGGAGATTGGCGATCATCATGGCGGTCCTAACTTTGGAGGCTGAATTTTGGCCGTACCAGTCTCTTAGATTCTTGAGCCAGGATGTTTTCCTCCGACCTGGTCTACGCCTGCCTTCTTAGACAACAGGTTTCGCATGAAAGCACTCCTGGCTTGCTCTATTCGAGCCTTGACTTCCTGGCTGTAATCCCACTTCTCATTCAATAAACACCCCAGATATTTGTACGAAGCAACACGCTGTCCTGTCACCCTCTGGCCATTTAAGGCCTGCCCGGAACTGAGGGCGTGCGCTTTTTTGTTTTCAACCATTGACGATTTTACTAGGAATATCAAATGATGTGGTGACTTTCCATAATCTTCCACATCGCAGTACGGGAGCCATACCATTGTTCCAGCTCTGCCTCCCGGTATCTGAGCCTAGGCCTGGCCGATTAGTACCATCTTCAGCCCTAGGTCAGTATTAGCGAAGCTGCTGCCCTCCACTAACTCATAACCCTGAGAAGGGAGCTCACTACAGGGCAAGGACGCCATTCCTTGAGCAAGACAAAACATGCCTAACCGGCTACCCTGATTTCTGTCACCAGATGTTAACTCCATGAATTTGTGGCTAGCGTCATTACGGGAAACGCTTGCGGTACTTTTCATTAATCTAAGTCAAAGCCTAAGCATTGTAACTTTATGACTTTCGCTTCATCAAAGCTTTGAACTTTTATTCACAAGAAATGGCGTGTTTGAGCAGACTACGTTTTCAATTAACTTAACGACTTTCAATGTTTTTTTTTTAAAAAACTATTTATTATCTCTGATTTTTTAACGTGTGGAAAAATGCAGTTATTTAAAATTTCAATCATTTCTTTTAATTATGTGGGTCTGTTGTCGGGGTGAGTTGAGTGCGATCACTGGAAATGATTTAACCAAACAATAGACAATAATATAACCTTGAAGCAGGGTTCATTCATGGTCTATTATTGGTGTTCAGTGTGTGGAATGTGATGTTTATGGTTGTAAATTTAATGATATTAGCGAGTAACTTACTTCTCTGCGGGTTTTGTCATATTGGTGAAATTTCATAATAAAGGTTAATTCTTTTTTAGTTGAAGCAAACATAATTAATTAGCTTGAAGTTGTCGGTTTAGAGCATACGGAGTTCAGTTTTTTATTGAGGTTCTAGTTACCCGAAAAGCGCAGAGCTGTACCCAGTCGGAAGATCCTGAAAGTGGATCTGGCTTAGATGGTATGATTTTGGGATTAAAAATTCTTGTCCGGGTTTTTCTATTAAAAATTTGAGGCTATGATGATACTGATGGTTATTCTCTGAAATATAAAATAATTTCAATTTGTTTGTTCTTTCTCAATCAATTGTAATCGTTTGTTTGTTCTTCATTTTTCTTTTATTTCTTTTTCGCCTTTTGCAATTTTTGCTGTGTATGAATAAACCAATGTAAATGAATCAACGTTCTTGATACCGATTGCCTTATATACCGCAAGCAATAAAAGAAACGATTCCCTGCTTCTATTTTATTCATTCTTCCATTTTATTTTTCTGTTTACAATTTTCAGGCAAGAAAAGGAATGAAATAAAATGAGAATTTTTTCCTGTATTATTTTTTTGCGCCCTAGGAAAATATAGGTGAAGTGTACATTTGAAGATAAAAGAAAGAGTATCGTTAACCTCTCTCTTTCTAGAGAGAGCAAAAATGAACTAAAATGTTTAATGTTGTCTGTCTTAATGCTAAACGGAGGCTTCGTTAGCTTCATCGTTTAAAATTGCTTGCTTTGGCCAAGAAAAGAAAAAAAAACAAAACGAAAGAGCAAACTTTTTCCCTTAAAAAACTTTAAACGAAAAATTAAAAGCCCCATTGAAAAGATCCCAATCGAAAGTTGTAAAAAGAAATCTCTGTATAAGCAGTTTTTAGTTAGTACCAATCAAAGTTCTTCTTACTCGACCGTTTTATTTCACTTTTTTTTTGAAAGATTGTAAATTTAGGTCAGGGAAAGAATTTCCTCAACAGCTTCCCCCTTCAGGTGCTAAAGAAAATTTATATATTTATAAGATAAACAATATAAGATGTTATCTCAACATCTTAAGATTTATCTCCGTAAAATAATGGACTAACAAAGTTATTGTGGCTCAGGGAAAACGGTTATCTTATGATAGGTTCTTACTACAAAGAACCTTTTATGAATAGAAAGTAATGCTTGTTCGGAAAATTAGGAAGGAAAATAAGTCGGTTCAATTCCCGAGAGTCCAATTCTAGCTGGAATATTCTTGATATACCACGCATGTGAGAAAATCTCCTTATAAGGTTTTCTCTTTGGGATATTTGACGCAATAACGAATTGTAGCGAAACCTTCTTCCCTTGTTAAATTACAAAAAAAAAAAAAAAAAAATTCCGCCGAGGCGAAATGAAATCATTGCCTAGACAAGGGAAAAACCGGTTTTTCCAACGAAAATCCGGTAAAGTTAAATAACTGCCTCGTGCGAAATTGAATGTTTTGTTAAGGCCAGATTTATATTGAAGTTTCTAGTGAATGCGTTTACTAAATTTACTTTTCAATATGTTTCCAGAAGTCTATTATCCTCATCATAACAAGATTCAAGCTATTCAGTGTTGAAATATGATTGAGATATTTTCCATGGGTTAATCACTGTTTGTCAATAAACCGTAGCAATAAAAAAAAATGAAATACCTCCCCCTTTTATGAAACCCCCACTCGCCTTTCTGACCCTTTTCTGTCTATACAATCAATTATTTTACGGTCAGTCAAGTTTATGACTCAAAATCTCTTTTCACTGGATAATTTTCTGCAGGATTTGCCTAAGTTAATAATGTTACGTGAATATGAGGTTATTATGGATTGTTTATGACCTAGTTTTTTTTCTTGGAGCTTTAAGACTATTAAGGTTGAATTCCTTTAGGTTGGTTTAATTTTGTTGAAAGGATATTTAAAAGAGATTGTTAGTTGAACAAAGTTTGAGCTTCAATTATAAAAGCAAAGGCGCCGTCGGGTCGAATTAGGCAACCGGCAAGCCATCAATGTTTTGAGGATAGGCCAGACCTGGTTGATTCGATTGAGAGTCGAATGCTGAATGGAGAGCTCAAAATGTCAGTTTAACTTCGTCAAATCAACAGCTGATGTCTAAACTAATGATCGGATTGATGACTTTGTCTGAATTTTGAGGTAGCCCTTCGAATTTGTTGAATTTTCCCTTCCCCGAAACGAAAAGATTTAACCTCAACGTCGCATTGCAAAAGTTCTCAGAACTTTCTTCACAGAAAAAAGGGGACGTTTAAAAAAATAACTCACAAACAGTTAAAGTTGGGAAAGACGATGTCACTATCGAAGCTTTTTTAGATAAAGAGTTTAAATTAGTGGCGACAGGTCAGCACTAATCTTTTGTTTCTTGTTCAAAGTGATTTTGACAAAAACAGAAGATACGAAAAATGCAATATTTTATTTAAACTTATTTCCAAAGAGTTTTCGCATTATGAACTTTTATTTTTCCCCAAGTTATTATTTCCCGGTTTCCTTCGAGTTTATTTAAGAACAGTTCCAGCTCAACTTTTTTATCTTTGTTTTCCGAATCCTCCGAACAATTTGCAGTGAAAGCTTTTACCGTCCCATATGCAAAAGTGAATAAAAAAAAAAAGAAGGAAAAAACCCAAAGCGAAAACAAAATAGCAAATTAAACAATGGCGTGAAGGAATCGGAGGACACAAGAAACAAAAACGAAGATGAATGTGACAAGGTGTGGGGTATAAGAAAATAGAACCCAAGAAGAAGAATTCCGTTTGTTTTCGTAAACTAAAGTGAATACGGTATTATTCCGAGGTTAAGTTGATTTGGTTCCCAGAAGGGCCGGGTGATTTGACAGCCATGATATTTTCTCCCAGCTAGGCATCAATTAATCCTGAAAGGGTTAGAGTTCAATTTACCATTGATTAAATTAGCTCCTCGAAATGAAAATGAATTTTTATAGCAGTTTGTTTAGCTCGCCCCTAAAGCTTTTTCTTCTTTTTTTTTCTTCTCCCACACAAAGAGCTTGAAACTAAACCAATCACGGATACTTGCCCTTTGGAAACAATTTATTTGATTGTTTTTTACTCAAGAAATATGATTTTTTATACAATACAAGCAAAAATATTTAACAAATCTTTGTCCGTCCGAGACTCCCCCGAGACATCAAACAGAAAATTCCCTTTTCCCTTTTATTTCCTTTAGTGGTGGCTTCATTGAAATGACCCGTGTTATGTATTAGCATCCTGCCTTTCCCATCTCAGACACACTTATTAGATTACGAATACCAAAACAACCAGAAGGGATGCAGTAACTTCGTACAGGGTACAAGACCCTTCGCATTTTCCCTGGCCCCTTTTCATCCTCCTTGGGAAAATCTTTCTTCGGTATGCATTCATCTCGATTTTAATCCCAGTTTTCCGACCGCACGATGAGTTCGGGGAAAGCTTTCCCTTTTTTGATGACTTGCACGTGATTCCACCCCTTTAGCAATGTTTGATATCACCTTTTGTATTACTTTTCTTTGGATTACACGTTTGTACAGGTAAAAGGACCCCTCCGGGCTGGATCTGCGTTCATAACAATTAGTTAATGATGACTCGCGGGCGTATCTCGCAAGAAACTGATCAGGATCTCCCAATTAACTAATTAAGATTGAGGTTAATGACAAATATATTATATATAACACATTGTGTAGAGTATTTCGCGAGGAAAAAATCGTTTTCAACGACGACGCGAAGATTTTGAAAAGACGAAGAGGAAAGTGCGTTTTGATTTGTATTCATGATCATCCAAGTATAAAGCTTTTATAAGTCATACAGGGTTTTTCACTTTGCGTAAGAAGGGGGGGCTGAGTTTCCCCAAGTTTTGTCCAAGTATACTTTGATAGCATATACATTAAGATTTTCTTATATTAAATTTTAAACACGTCGAGATGAAGATTAACGATTTCATTTTATAATAATTTTATAACTTTCTTTTAACAAGTCTCTTATCTTTTTAATGTTTTTTTGAAAAGTTTATGCCAATGACCGGAATCAATGGAGTGAAGGTTAAATTGTCGAGCAAGCAGTTTTAAGAAGTTGAGTGTTATTTTTTTCCCCCCGCAAAACAAAACATGAAAAAAAATTTTTAAATATTTCCCGCTGTCTAGTTCTACGCCTAAAAGGCGACTATATCATTTAAAGGCTTTAAGCCATTACTGACCAGGGCTGGGGCTGCTTATTTTTCTGAAGAAAAGACAATCAATGATGGGAGCAAGTAGTGTTCGTGATATGAAAAGTAATATAACATTATTGGTGATTTTAGGCATTTTAGCCCCTTTTAGCCCTTTATAAGCCTTTCATAGGCAAACACTATTTGCCCTAAAAGGGCATAAAATTAATTGTAATAAAATAAACCTCTTTTTTGGCCGTATATAAAACTTATCCTTCCTAATATAAGAATGTGGTTGCGGGTTGCCTATTCAAAAAAATTTTCCCCCGCGTTTCCCAATGATAACTCGATAACGGCTGATGATAAAAGAAAATCGAAAAGACCAGTTTGTAGCCCCACTAATGCTCTACAAAAAAGGTCCTTTAAGACTTACTCTATCTACAACCGTTTGGGAGATGGAGGGGGTTTTATGCAAAATTTTGGAAAAGTTCAAAACTTTAGGCCCAAGTCGGCACGCTTTCCCGTCGAGTAAAAAATCTGAAAAAATTCAGGGTTCATAGGTGCACCAAAAGGAACGATTTGAGGCGCGCGGTTCGGAATTCGAAAATCGGCAAAATAAGGGACACCCTAATCCAGCTATAATTTTAAAAAAAATTGTATTTGCTGCTTAAAACGTTTGAGAATCAAAAAAGGGTATTTATAGGACTACAACTCGGACGTTTAGTATGAGGCTAGCATGCGTAAATAGCCCATCAAAGTCGGTTCTGGTATAAATTTGATGCATTCGAATGCACATCCCGTAAAATTTAACATAATTAAAAAAATGGGATATGAAATCGACGGTGCGGAATAGCATGAAGTGGAACCCATATCAAACGATAGGTAATTCAGTATTCGAATCATGGATTTTGCTGACTTTTTCAAATGCCGCAGCAAATATGTTAACGGTTTGTTATTATATTTACAGCGCACTTATGATTTTATATATATTTTCACAAAATTTTTGCATGTTAAGTAAAATTATAATTAAAAACAAAAATCGGATGACGTTGAGCGTTAAAATCAAAATTAATTTTAAAAATAAAAAAATTTTGCGGAGACACTCCGTAGATGAAAAGAAAAAATTCAATCTTGGAAGTTTTCGAATAGAAGACGACGAAAACGCAATCAAGGTTAAGAAGAATGTCCTATGGCATCGTGTGATAAAAACTAAAATGGTTTGATTTCAATCTGAGGACGGGACTAATGAAAAAAGTTAAGACAAGATAAAAGGGGCACCATTTGGTCATTTCCGGAATTCGGGGCAAACTTTATTTACCTTCCAAATCTTTTCATCCATTTAAGACGTTGAATTGAATTTTCGCAAGTCTCAAGGGGACGAGAAAATGAATGTATAGCTCCAAGAATACTTTTGTTGTGGTAGGTTTAGGTTTCGTAAGTAAATTGAGAAAGATCATGCGCATGAAGGGAAAAATAATTTTTTCGCTGAAAAAATGAAGTTTTTGTAACCGGATTTTCTTTTTCTCTCCTTTTCGAGAAAGAGAATTGATGATTACAGAGTCGCGAGAATAATCTTTTTTCGATTTGGAGAAAAATTTACATGGATGGCGATTTTCCTTTGATTAATAATTGAATGGTTCTGCTAAAGTAAAGTCTTCACTTTCATTATCAGCAGCAAGACTAATCGTATTGCCTTCTAATTTATCATTTGCCAAGCGATTAAATTTTCGTTAACATCCGTTATAGATAATAATAGATGACTTATTTCGGGATTTTCGTGGAGCGAAAGAGAAACAGAGAGAGAGGGGAGGATTACTGGGGGGGAAAGTGACGACGAAGATGCTTACACTGAAAATTGAGGTCAGCACTTTAGATATTTATTGCGCTTATGAGATTGATAGTAACGCGATAAATTGAAAACTTGAAAATCACTTTCAGAAATTATTAATGGTTTTGTTTCGTAAAAATGTTTTTTTTGGAAAAGTTTAAAACTGAGATTCATCCGCAAAAAATTTGATTTTTTTTGTCAGGTAAATATGACAAACTCGCCGAAAAAAAAGTTTTCGGTTTTAAAATATCGGAAACACATGAATGTAGGCATACGAGAAACCGCGAATTGAATCCCTTTCCCCAACCTTTTTGCTCTCTTCCTCTCTCCCCATTCACTACTCTCTCTCTCTCTTTCTCTCTGCCTCCCCTTTTCCTCTTCCCACTCTTTGTCGATATAATCCCCACCCTTCTAATTGGAAATCAATTCAACTTGCCGTTTGCCGGTTGGAGAAGGTGTCACTTCGAACGGACATTCGTCCGTACCCCACCTGGTTTCTCATTCCAACAATCTGCCCGTGAAATGAAAATCTATCGGAAATTTATCATTTTCAAGCTTCCGATCGACTCGCTCCCCATTTTATTCCCCCGAATCGATTTTTTGAAAACTCGATTTTCTAAAAAGAAAAAAAAAAGTCGTCCCGGAGAAAAAAAAGATAGGAAATGAGTCGAAACGGTTCGGAGAATTTTTCTCGGCTTCTTAATATTTCTCAAATAATTTATTAGGTGCTACCATGACGGGGTGATGATTATTATTATTTATAATAAGTAAACACATAACCCGCAATATGAAGAAAACCCGAAACAGATTTTCCTGTTAATTCGCAGTCTCGCACGTACCTTGAGTGCACATATGGTCTTCCGGAGTTGAAACAAGTTTGGCTCTGGGCCAGAATCCATTTCAGTGCTTTTTAATCCTATGGTTCTCTATATAAATTCCGAAGTAAATACCTAGACGACTGTTTATTTTTTTTTTATTGACTCCTCCGGCAATTTTCCCACTTTAGAAAGATACGGAGTGTCTCATATCAAACTTTTTCTCTTCCAGTTTTTTCTATATATTTTCATTTATTAATCTTCCATTATTTAATTTCCCCGTTGATATAATCCGGCAATAAAATAAAAAAAATAGAAACTCTCATATCGGTATTTCATCGTAAAATGTTCCGACTCCGAAAATTTTTACTGTCGTTTAAAACTTAGACAAAGTCATTTTGATGTATAAAGTTGGTTATATAAGCTTAAGATCATAAAGTTGAATGATGAGTCTTGTGACGGAGTTCTTGCCGCATCTTCTCTTAATTAATATTGATCCAACCCCGCCTCACTTTTCCGCGGACTATATGAAAACACGCGCAAGACGTAAAGCAAGAACGGTAGAGTCTGTTTATCGAAGACGGAGGAACGTGATTTAGGTTATTTATAAGAATGAAATTGTATTTTATAAGCCTGTCTAGCTAAAAGATGACTCTCTTTTCTCTTTTCAGGTATGTTGTTGCTGTTTGGAGTGTTTGCTCGAGAAGGAATTATTTAGATGCGTTTTATTTCCTCTCAAGGAGAAAAGAAAAAGTAAGTGATTATAAAAAACACAGTGGGATTCCGGAATTTTTTATTGTCGCAGGGCGGACAGATTTAAAAGCAGCGTATATTCACGAAAATTAGGTCAAGTAAAGAAATCATTTTTAGAAAAAAGCAGGGTTTTGGGATTTTTTTCCCACACGCGAGGAAATGTGTGCGTAATGGGATAAATATTTAGTTTTGGCAGTTGGTCAGTAAATAAGCATAGGGCGCGTTAGTTTGGTTCGATAAAATTTTACTTTGCGTCATGGCGCACACAATTTGGTACAATCGACACGTGTAAATTATAACATATCTAGTGGTTGAGGGTAACCGGTAAGGCATGTTTTGTCTTGCTCAAGGAATGGCGTCCTTGCCCTGTGGTGAGCTCCCTTCTCAGGGTTATGAGTTAGTGGAGGGCAGCAGCTTCGCTAATACTGACCTAGGGCCGCCTAGGGCTGAAGATGTTTGTAATCGGCAAGGCCTAGGCTCAGACACCGGGAGGCAGAGTTGGATCAATGGTATGGCTCCCGTACTGCGATGTGGAAGATTATGGAAAGTCACCAAATTATTTGATATTCCTAGTAAAATCATCAATGGTTGGCCATGATGATCGCCAATCTCCGACGAGGAGCGGCCATTTAAAGAAGAAGAAGAAGAAGAAGAAGAAGAAGTGGTTGAGCAGTGATTATGTCGAATGGGATTAGTATCCTATTCCTAGAGCCTTGAGTAGACAAAAACTATCCGCCATGCCAAAGATGTCAGTTCTAACTAGACCTGACCTGGAATTCCAGGGAATAGGCAGCTGGGAGATATAGTTCGATCACAAATGATCGTATCGCTGTACTGCCGGTTGTCTAAACGATCTCGCTTGGCGCAATAAGTACATGCAATTGGAAAGCAAGGCTAGAATATACACAACCACCGTCCGTACTATCCTAACGTATGGAGCAGAAATTAGGCGAGAAACTTCTAAGACGGTTGATATGAAAGTTGTTTTGATGAAGCAAAACAAGACGCGATGGGACAGAATAAGAAATAAAGCCCTACGGATCTCGCTTCTTCTGAACAAAAGAGTAAATAAGAACGTCGAAAGAACCTGCTAACAAAAATACTAAAGGAAAAGCTCCCTGGTCGGCCGCTCCGGCGATCGAAGGAGTGCTGGACTGCGTCGTCATTTAAGAATTAGTTTTTGATTAAGCAACAGGCTTAGTGTAATGACCCGTTTGGTCATTCTCGACAAACTTACCTGAAAAGAAAGAAAAAGATAAATTAATTAAAATATTAAAATCAAATGCTTACCAAATATTATCACCAAAACCTCTTATCTGTAAAGCAAAATAAACAAACATCTAAACACAAACAAGCAGAAGACCGCCATTTTGATTATTCGGTCACCGCCAACACTAGCAGATCGGGGTAGAAGACAACGGTACGGGTACGGTCGGTTGGTACGCACATATTTTGCAGAAGGCCGAATGAACGGCTTCCTAAGCAAGTCTGGGAATGGATGCTCAAATAAGAGAGAAGGAGGCAAAGGAGACCGAGAAAGTCCTGGATGGAAGGCGTTCGAAAGGCAACGAGTGCTCGAAACCACATCAGCATGCCGCTGATTGGCTCTTCTAGCCATTCTCATCAAGTCACCACACTATTTGATGTTCCTACTAAAATCATCAATGGCGAGGAGCGGGCATTTAAAGAAGAAGAAGAAGAAGAAGAAACCATTCTTAGTTTTACTTTAACAAAATCCAAATCAATATTTAATCATATCCGCAATACTGACAAGCCAGAGTAACGCCTTTAACCCGTCTTAATTCCGCATCCGCAGGATCCTCAATGAAAACCGACTCGGAAATTAAATTTTTTTCCTTCAGGATAAAAAACAACGCCAGCAATACAATAAAGCGGTAAGAGCTTGTGAAGGTACACAAAAGCGTATAACCGCAAACATTGGTCCCAGTAGGGCAGTACCGGTGATGCGAGCCAGCCTGACCGAAGGTAATAACTATGTCAGCCATGTAACACACAACCACCGTTTCGCTTAGCCGTTGCACTAATGATTCTCTATGTTAGAGCAATCTCCGGGAGTCGAAATGCAAAAGCATTTTCCTTTTTTTTCAAAACGTTAATTTTAAATTGACGACCTTTTTCATTTCGAAAAAATCAATACACAAAAAAAATTAAAATGCAATTTGCGTATTTGATGAGGTTTCGTAGTCTGTTTATCATTTCTCTCGCAGGATGCCTGAGGGATGTATAACTTCATATACATGCATCATTTTTCTCGATTCGCATTTCGATTCGGAATTGCATTTTTGCGAAAAATTCGATAACGCGGGCACTCAAGTTCCTCGTACGCATTATAATTAATAATCATCCTTACGCGTTACCTTGTTTCGGTGAGAAACCGCATTAACATTTCATAGTGCAAAATGAGTTTTGTGTTAATTAGCCGAACGTCTGGCGTACTAATAATCCACAAGATTCATGATACCCTATGTGTCACTATCTTAATTTGCTTCTGCGTGTTTGATAGCTTGTCTTGAAATTTCCTTGGCAGATTTTGCCATCTAATAAGGAAAGGAAACTAGAATATTTTTCAGGTAATATCACGTCCGTTTGTTCTGTTATATTAGATTCTCGCGTGAGAAAAGTTTAAAATTACATTAATTAGTGTTATTCTTGGTATGTTTGATTAACAAGGCTCTTTTAAAGTGTTTCGCGGGTTATCAAGATATCAAAATCAATTTTTTTGTTCGTTCGTGTAAAATTTTACATCAGGAGAAAGATAATGGTATAAAAGGATCGAATTACTTTTTCGAAAAAAAGATTTTTCGAGGTCGCTTGGTTATTAAATTTCCTGATTCGATCAAGATTTGAAACATACGATCGTAATCGATATTTTATTTTCGTATAGGCAAATAATATTCTTATATCTTACGGATTTTCGGTTTGTGAAAAGATGACACAAAGGAAGGGATAAAAATGGAAAAAAAAAAAAAGGAAAATTCTTCTTTATTTTCGGTCGCATTCAATCCCGTTAAAATATTATCTATGACCGGGACATGAGCAAGTCTTCCATACTATTTTATGAACTTTCTTCGGATTTCCTTTCTGCTCAGAGTAATTTATTTTATATCGGGGAAATTTTATTCTTAAGGATAAAAAAAAACCTCCGAAGATCCGAGCTTTCCTTTTTCTTCCCCGAATACGTCAATTATTGATGAGCTAAAATTTTTATCTCGCAATTAAAAACATTTTGCCGCTCCACAGATTTTGATAATCATAAAATCTTTTTTTTTTTTTTTTAAATCCTTAAATTGGGAAAAGGAGACCTTCAACAGTTGTTTATTTTTCACGGTCGAAGAGAACTCTCTCTCTCTGTCCGTTATTTAAATGAAGTTCCTAACTTAATTAACACGGGAGGCCGATAAACTCACTTTTCCCACGATTTTCACCTATTTAAACGTAATCCGAATGTTTTCCATTCGGAGCTGCCTTTAAGGTTTCCAACCATTTATATTTATTTACAGGAAACGAGGCTTTCGAATATGCAGGGATTCGACGATTACTTTTGACCTCTCAAAAAGTTACCCCAGAAAAGCTGACCTAACCGAATAAGCGATCCGTTTAGAGTATTTAACTTATCCGTTTCCCAAAAAAAAAATATCGCCCGGACAGGAAATTGAATTGATTTCGAAACCGACGTAATCAGTTAACTAGATCTCTCTAAGAACAAGTTATGAAAGAAAATGATCGTGAGAAAAAAAAGGGGGGGAAATGTGAAAAGAAAAAATAACATTCAATTTTCTCGAATAAAAATCTTTATGTTAAATGTCACATGACAGAAATCTTCTCACTTTTTCTTTCTTCCTGTTAAAAAGAACTCTCATGGCTGACTGTAATAATTTAACATTAGGGAAATCTCGTGAGCTAAGAAAAAATGAAGAGGAAGGTCGAAGTGTTTCATCGATAAGAAAAAAATTGACGTGTCATTATAATGACTCAAATTGTCACTTTTTACCGTTAATATGCTAAATGACAACGATTTCAATTAAACTTTAAAATCGGAATTACTTTACTCGCAGAAAAGGAAGCTATTATCCGAAGCTTTGGCACCAACAAACTTCCCCGCTTATGGCAATTAAAGTAACCAAAATAATTTATCATAATCATGATAAGATTCTTCCTAAAAAAAAAAAGCTTTCAAATTCAGGAAGCAAAAGATCAAAATCCAGCACGAAAATGATTTAAATCTAATGAAGTGGAAGTTCAAGTGGCGAAGATCAAAATAGAAGACCTAATGGGAGTTACGTATTTTTCGAGAGCGTCTAAATGAAGTCATAAGAGCCATCTTTTTGCATTTTCCCCATTCGGGATTTATTACGCTTTATTGATGTTGGGGCTCTTAAAATCCATTAACTCAAAATTTTCCTTAATTATTCATTTTTTTTAAAAAAAAAAAAAAAGGATCAATTCTCAAGCGATACGGAACGAACATATATCCCATTTCCAAACAAACATGAAACGTATATAAAACCTCGTTGCGGCAGATTATGCAGAAAGCGCGCGCGGAGGGAAGCACGGAGTGATTTCTCGCAAAATGACTGTACAACAGGAAAAAAATTTATCTTCGGGAAACAGGAAAATGAGGAGAGATCGGGGAGGAAGAAGGGCGCGAAGGGGGGAAAGTAAAAAAACGAAAGAAGAAGAAAAAAAATGTCAGATGGAAACTCATCTAACACGACATTGTATGTTTCCTGAAGGCTTCACTCATATTGATGGATTTAGTTTTTACACCGGACTGTATTTCCCAGGCGAGATGGGAAAGCTTTGATACTATTTTGCTTATTTCACTTTGTAAATCAAAAATCAGATGCGCGAAAACTGTTTCTTCCCTTGTAAAGTTCCAATTTCCATCAGTATATTCAATAAGGTTGTTGGGAAAAAGATTTTATTGAAATCTACCGCGCGTACAAGGTGACTCCGGCAGATATCAATTTTCTTTCGAGAAAAAAATATGGAAGTAAAAGAATTTGTCACTTTTATCAGTCATTTATTAACTCGAAGATTTTTTTTTAAAAAAATAAAGGAATTCGGTTTTTTTCTTTAAAAAAAAAAATTGCTAAATCGATCTTTTAACAGAACAAGACCTAATTTACCTCCCGCTTGAAAGAGACTGATGACACGTTTTCTTTCGCGTGACTATAATACTTGTTCATTGAACACACCCACCCTTCCTTAAAAGAATATGGGATACTAATGATCAAATAATTGGCTTTAATATTGTATATTCACGTCTATAGTAAAAACGAAATTATTAAAGAAATAACTTAATTTTTCTCTATATAGCTCCCTCGTTAACTTTTTGCAGATTAAAAAATTAAAAGACCGTTGAGTTAATTGAAATCGTTAGTTGTTTTGATATATAACGCAGTCATTAATAACTATTCTCGAATGGGGAGAGTGAACATGAAATGAAAATGGCATTGACGAATATTTTTGTTGGCAAGAGTGCTGAGCACTGATCTCCTCTGGATACGGTAACTTAAAGAATTTTGTGTGCAACTAGCGACATCTGTGTTTCTTCCGTTAACCGCCATAAGCTAAGTACAGAGAGATAGGCATTTGTTCAAGAGTTTCAACGGTAACAACAAGAGATGTCGCTAGGTTTGATTTTTCAAGTTACCGTATCCAGAGGAGATCAGTGGTCATATCATGATGAAACTGTGAAAATGAGCAATGAAGATTCTACCTTCCGCTGGACTTCAAATTGTGTCAGATTTTTACATAGACATGAAAGGATGAACAGAGAAGGGAAAAATGTCGAAGAAAGCTTTATTTCACAAAATCGCTGCTTCACTACAAGAGCAAGGATACAGCTTTACTGGGGCCCAGTGCAAGACAAAGTTGGAGGCTTTAAAAAGGCAGTACAAAATTGTCAAGGATCATAACAACAAGTCCGGCAACAGTCGCCGTGGCTGGGTATACCTAAAGAAGATGGATGAGATATTCTGTAAACAACCCTGGGTGGCGCCCTTATCTGTTGCATCCTCAACTGCAACAGATTCGTCAGATTCAGCAGGAGATTTAAAAGATGTAACCTCTGAACCCCACAGCAGCCCCAGCAATAAAATTACTAAAAATAAACGGTTATGTTTCAGTCACCATCTCAATCTCAACTTCAGTTTTACTCTATGGTTTGAGTCTCAGTACTAGTCTTAGCCTATCATCATAGTTTTAGTCCCAGTATTTCTTAGTCTTCATTTTAATCTCAAACATTATTTCTAATTTCAATCTCAATTTCAGTCTTAAGTCTAAATCTGATACTGACTCTCATTCTTAGTCTAGATCTCACTTTTAATCTCCAGACTCGTTTTTCAGCTACAGTCTCAGTCCCTCAGATTCGTTCTTCAAAATTAATTTATTTCACAGATCTTCTACTCAATTTCTTTAAATCACACAAAAACATTGCTTAAAATTTGCTCATGCAGAAAGAATCCTGTTGGACAGAGCGCCCCCCTTTGCCTTTCTCAGTTCTTTTAAGCTCACTTACAGCATTCTCACCAACTTAATATTTCCTCATTAAAGCGCGGAAAAATTCTTTCGCAATTAAACACCCTTAATTCGCACAAATTATTTCTCTCTTTTATCTCCTTGTAAATCAAAATTCTCCTGCTTTGTTTCAAAAAAAAGGAAGCAAGTACCATAAAAAAAGGCGAGAATAAAAAAAAAAAAAAGAAAAAAACATCGACGAAAATAAATAAAAAGGAAAAAAACTCATGTTCTGAAATTGAATCAAACGAAAAAAACATTCCAAAGTGAAAAACGAAAGCGAACGTTTAAAAATTTAAAAAGTTGAAACATTTGAAGAAGAAAAGCATTTTACAGGAGGAATCCCAAGTGACAATGATAAATTGAAGTTTAAAAAATAATAATAATGATGATGATAATAATAAAAACATTATCTTGTTGAGAGATGGAATTTTTACGGCTAAGGGAAGTAAAGAACAGGAGGGGGAGAGAAAAAAAAAGTAAGAAGGGAAGAAAAAATGTGGAAAAAGTTCCGGAAAACCGTTAACAAGCTGCAGCCTCCCAACAAACTTTTTTACCTTTTGACTTTTCCAAAACGCACCATCAGACCTCTGGAACAAAAAAAAAGTAAAAGAAACGGGAGCGGAAAAAAAAAAACAGGCGAACATCACCGCTAGCCCGTAAACTGGACATTAGCAGTTAATATGTTAAATTCTATTACTGCGAACATGAATGAACTCCCAGGTTAATTTTTGTAACACCAACAGCAACTCCCAAAAGAGAAAAAAGAGAAGAGGGGTTGGAGAGGACTCGAAAGTGGGACTCTTCCAGCTCTGCAGTTAATTTCAATTATTTTTTATGTTTAACCGGCGAGTACGGATAGACAGCACGGTGGAAACAAATTTGCATATGGTATTAAAACACAAAGTTTTTATTTTTGCGAAAGAGAGGGGAAGAAGGAGGAAAAGCCTATACACGTCGCAACAGGAGAAATTCTTTTCATGACTGTATATACAAAATGAATAAATCAACTGCCAAGCATGCTTTCCGGTTCGTTAGATCTAAAAAGTTGGGTTAAAGGACACGGATGATGATTCTCACATTTTCTTCGTCAAGCTTCGTCATCGTTGTCAGAGGAATCTATACGAAATAATTGTTACTTCCAAGAAAAAAAGATATGATCTCAACGATTCTACGAACCAATTCCAAGTATTCTATACTTATGGTCAGAAAAACAAAAAACAAAAAAAAATAGATATAGAAAGATCGTTTGGAAAAGATCCAGAATGGATTGTTTCAATTTCCCCAATTTCAAATATTCCGGATTCCTATTGAAAAATCGCTATTTCTTGGGAGATGTATTGGGATGAGACGGGAGGGCGGGATAGTTCACATCACGATCGATGTCAAATGGTTGTCGATTAGTCGCCAGCTGAGTTAATTGGGGTTACGCAAGAACGAAAAATGACAAGAACTCACAGGAAAGACGTTTGATCTTAACGGGTGGTCTGTATTTTCGACATGATGTTTATTTATTTCTGAAATGGCTTTTGAAATTTTTTTTTAAAATTCGCTTAAGGAGATCAGGGTTGTTGATCAAGTTTAGAAAGGGAAATTTTGGGTAGAGAAAAAATTTGTAAGAAAGATGAAAGTATAAAAAAAATTAAAATGTGGCAATCGACGAATTGAAAGATTACTACAAACTTTTCCACGTAAGTTATTGTTCTGGCTATCTCTGATTATGGAACTTAATAAATTTTTACTTTAATTCAGCAATGTTTTGATCTGTTTCAAAATCATCATCAGGCTACAAAAAAAATAAAAAACGATATTAAATCAGAAATTAATTAATTTACCTTATCTAACCTAAATCCTACCTCCGTTAAATAATTCAAAATTTTTTAATTAAAAACCTTTACTTCCTTGCAGAAACTTCACACACTGACAATAAAGAATGTCGACTAATTATTTTTTACATGAGATTTGATTTTTCAGTAAGTTTGGCAGTTCTAACTTTTATTTTTGCAAAATTAGCTCAAAAAATCCATTTTTGAATACTTCGGCTCGATAGCTTCGGCAATCTTCGTCGTAAAACGATCAATTCTATCAATCCACCAGCTTTATTGTTTATAGCCGTAACTACTATAGAATCCAATAGTTGAGATAAATTAATTTTGAATCAATTAAAAGACGAAAAAAAAACATCCCACTGCTAAAACGTAAAAGCTTCGTAGCTTCTCTTAATCGAAGCAAAACACAACATCCCAACTCCGCTTTTCAACGGAATTAACCGTTTTTTTCCCCGTTTGTTTGTTTATTTGTTAGGTTACGACCTGAGCCTTCGTCGCTCCTTTTATTTTTTCGTAATCACGACGTAACACAATAAAAAAGTTATTAAAAGAAAAAAAAAAGGTTTTCCCCGAAAAACCGCATTCATAAAAATTCCTGAAACGTCACATTTACAGCGGAAAAAAAATGTTTACTTTCGTAATGAAATACAAAAGTACAAAAAAAAAAAAAAAGCTGGCGAGGGGGGAAGAAGAGAAGAAGATTATTTTCGAAGCCTCGAGTACCCGAGAAGAGACTTCCCAGACGAGGAAGTGGGAACCGGATAAAGTCTAATGGATTTTAAGCCATAATTTTATATGGTTTTGAATTCGCATTATCTTATCTTCTTGATGAAGGAAAAAGGAATTTTAAAAAAAGAAGGGGGGAGAAAAAAAGGAATCGATATGCGACAACAACCGAAAAGTCAACCTACTTTACTATATAAAATATTTCAAAAGAAAGATTTTCCAGCTCGGAAAATATTTGGAAAAAACAATCGGGGAGAATATTGAAGGACAATGATTTTTTTCCCTTCAAAAAAAAAAGTATAACAATTCGAATAACCTGTCACGCTAGATATATTTCTTTTGAAGTTTTTCTTTTTTTATAGGAAAGTTTACGAAGGGTTTCCAGCTGAGCCTCGAAATTTTATTTTAAAATAGGGAAATCTTGAATATTTATTGGTCATTTTGCAGGTGGCTGGTTTTATTAGTATTTTAAATTTCAAAGTAAAAACAAGTAATGGAATTTTTACCACCATAAAAGTCACTCAAAAACCAGCCAATGAAAATCTTTTAAAATTATTACGGGTTTCAATCTTTAAGAAATTTCATCCCTTCAGCTACTTTTTTTTTAAAATAAAAAGGCCACGATATCAGTTCCGAGAACTCTACCCCGTTCAAATCAACGTAATTCCAATGGAAAAGCAAAATTTAAAAATTCTCGATTGAAAGTTTCGTTTTCTTTTTGAGGAACGTTTCGTATCTAGACTGTTCCTGTAAATTTTTAATGCGATTTTCTGTGCAGAGAGCTTCTTCTTTTTCCCTCTCGATAAGGATGAAGCATACTTTCCGCCGGTGAAATGTTTTATCAGTTTTGATTCCTTCTATCTTTTTAATCGTTATTAAAAATATATCTTTCCTTGATAAATAATGTTTCATTCTTAATTATCAGGAATTTTTTTATCTTTTTAGCTCTCCCTCTGACTTTTTAACGTATTTATTATTTTTCATAATGAAAAAATTTTTAAAGGTTTCTTTATTACCGGGTGATTAACAGCGGGTTTGAAAAAATTAAAAAAAATAAAAGGTTTATAACGTGTTGTAATTATTAAGCATAATTTTAATCCGCCTATTTTAATTGTAAATTTTTTCCAGTGCTAAATGTTTATTTTTAAAAAAAATTGCTTATTTGTAAAGTTATAATTCAATTTTATAACTGGCATTTTCTTAATTCGGCTAGAGCAGCAACATCTCGCTACAGTAAAAAAGTAGCTAGTTGGATGGTTTTTTACTAATTCTCAGGAATTCATGAAGTAGAAAATGAGCCGTGTCTCGATTAGATGCTCAATATTTTTTTGCAGCACTAAAATTTAATTTTTTGTAAAGAAGCATTTTTGTTCACCTTTCCCTATGTAGATATGCCCTTTTTGCAGAATCTCATTCTCTCTCTTCTATCCTTTTTGCCCTTTCGCTCCCTTTTGGTGGTCGAATTCAGGACCGAGTTTCCGAAAAGGATAAAGGCCAAGCTCTCCAGGGTAACGGCCTAAAAATCCAAAGAATTCTCAACAAAAATTGCTGTCTCATAATTTGTCACACATTTAAAAATTTATTGTAACAAAACCATTACCGTTTCCGGTTAATATGATTAAAATTTGAAGTTTACATTTATTTAAATAAAATTTTATACAAAAACAATCTCATTAAATTGCAATATTGATTTCGAAATCACGGGTTTTATTATTATCGTCGGTGTGCATCTTTCCGCAAGAGCACATAAAGTTTTACCTGGTGACAACTAAATAGCACCAGGCCCGTGAGCATTTTGAAAATGCTTTTCCCGAGATTAAATGAAATTTCAACGCAATTAAAATCAGGGTATATTTTAATGGTTGCAATTAGTTAACACCTTTAATGGATAGCATTTTGTTCTCAATTATCACAATCGTTTCAACTGCGTCTGGATGATATCCCAGATCCTAGGCGAAAATCCACGGTGGGGAAAAGTTGCAAAACGGCCTAATGACTGTCGCAACGGGGTGTGGATTTCGCGAGAAGTAAGAAGATGAAAACAAAGCTGAAAAGGAAAGAGTGTGAGGGCGGAAAGGAAGAAGGAGAATTAATCGTTCTCTTGTATCTTGATTGCTTTTAGTTTAATAATGATGAAACTTTGCGATTCCATAACCGAACTCTTTTTTCTTCTTTTTCCTTTCTTTTTACTTCCCTTGTTATTTTTCTTTTTTTTTTATGTGAAAAGGCGCGAGGGCAAGCTTGATGTTGACCTCCTTTCCGTGTCATTTTGAATTCATTAACCCACCTTGGTGCCCGATGTCGATTATTACCGAGGGATCGGAAGTAAATAAAGATCGTGGAAGTGGAATAGAGGGAAAATCGTGTGCGTGAGAGAGAGAGTGATCCTCACGGCCAGGGCCTGACCTGAGATAGAGACGGGAGAGGACGCGAGGACCCTCGGGAGCCCAACCAGTAGATTGCTCTTGCATTATTAAATAGCAATCACAGACTAAACACTTTCGTGGAAACTGCCGCTTGTGTTTTACTTGCTCTATCAACCTTTTCTGATATCGTAATCTGTTATTAATTTATTCCGCTTTCCGTGTTATCATCTTAAACTAATTCCACGCAAAGTTAAATCGGGGACCTAGAAAAACTCTAACGGAAAACTACGACGTTGTAAAAGATTTTTTTTCCTCCATTACTACGTTATAATTAATTATTCTCTTTGATCAGAATATAATACATATGCTGGTTAATTAAGTAATTCTAAGCCGATTTGTGAATGGAAATAGGTTTAAAAAGCGATAAGAAACTTTTTCCTCCTTTATGCATATTGGATCTATTTCCGTGATTCTCATGCAGTAAATAATTGAAAAGAGTAATTATAAGTGCAATGAAAGTCTGAAAGAGTCGGAACAAAAAATATGTGGCCTCAGAATCAAAGTAGGTCATTAATTCAAATGTAACGCAGATGGGGGGATCCAGGATCGTCAAATCAGCAGAGGTGCCAATGCCCGCTGCAGTTACTGGCAGCGAAAAAGAATAACATTTTACCGATCCCGATGCCAAAGCCGACAACTAGTTTCTTAAAAAATTTTTAAAAAATTTTTCTAGTCTCAGAAATGTTTTCAGAATTTTTTAGTGTCCAAAAATTATTTCAAAATATTTTTTAAGGCTCAAAAACTTTCTTAAATTTTTTCAGTTTCTAAAAACATTTTCAAGTTTTTTAAAACTTCAAAATTTTTTAAGAATATTTTTTTTGGACTCCGGAATTGCTTTAAATGTTTCATAAAGCTCGGAACTTTGCCTAAAATATTTTGGAGACTCTTTTTGTGCTCAGGAATTCCCCAAAAATTTTCATGCTCAAAAGTATAATCATAATTTTTTCGTGACACAAATCGATCACACTATGAACAAACGAAAATTTCGACCTCAAAAACTTAACAGCCCACACCTTCTAAAAATCCCTCACTGTGTAGCGCAATCTCCTTTCAAAGCTTACACAAAACGAGAAAAGCCTTATGTTCGAAAATGAGAGAAAAA
Source organism: Liposcelis brunnea (assembly GCA_023512825.1). Taxonomy (NCBI): domain Eukaryota; kingdom Metazoa; phylum Arthropoda; class Insecta; order Psocodea; family Liposcelididae; genus Liposcelis; species Liposcelis brunnea. Next base: position 13,885,540 of record CM042071.1, read on the forward strand.
AAAATCGAGAAGAGAGCGAAACGAGAAAAGCTCGGTCAATGTAAATATGCATAATTTCGGTGTTTCTTTCTCCCTTTTTACTAGGTTTTTGCATAATTTTACTCTTTATAAAACGCTGAAGCCGAAAATGAATAGTTATGCTAAGAAAAAGAAAATCGTCGGTCGGGGAGAAGGCTCTCTCCAAGGAACCGGAGAGATAAACACAATACCGCTTCCGTGACAATATTGAGTCTTGGGAAAGCTCTTTGACGCTTCAAGTGAACCTTAAAGTCGTCTCTTTATACGACTGAAAGGTAAACATCGATAGAGGAATAAATGTAAATGAACTTACACTGTTTACAATTTTTACATTTGCCAAAGTTACAAAGGAATCTTCTTTTAATTAAATTCAGGATTACTTTCCTTTTCCATTTCGGATTATTTTCATTAACATTCTTTTGTTTACAGACTCGCGGGAAATAGTCCTCGAATCTTCAAAAGATGTTTCAGGAGAAAGCTTCAAGAGAAAAAAAAATAAAGTAATGCTGCTTAAAAGCAATCGATTATGCAAAACATTGCCCGTACTTCATTTTCGAAGGATTGATACAGTAAAAGCGGTCGCACAAAGATTCAACCCCAAGTGCCAAGAAAAACCTAAAAATTTTTTATTGGTAGAAAACAATAGCTCATGTTAATCTCTAATTGCCCTAATTTTTAATTTCCCCTTTTTTCGATCCAACATAAAACTCCATATTTTTCTATCGACTTCTAAACTTTGCCTTTTCAAATCGAGAAAAAACCGAATGGATATATTTATCTCCGTTAAAAAATGAAGGAATAAACCGTAACCGCTTTCCCAAAAGTTTTTAATTATGCAGATTAAAAATTTATATATTTTTATGAAGGCTGCGATTAAGGTAGAACTTCCAAGACTTCATTGAGCAATTTAACGGGAGGTTTATACAAAACATTCTCGGGGAAAAAGAGGTTAAGATTTTTAATATGCATTATCTTGAGGGAATTCCGAGAAAATTTGACGAATACAGTTTCAAAATAAAAACTGTGAAGGTGAAAACATGGGTCGATTGAGCTCACTCATTGTTTTTCCAAATCCACCTATCACCCTAAAAGCAAGTAAAGTTACGCGTTATGAATTAACTAAAGCGAATTTCACGTCATTATTTCTTCATTCAAATAAAAAATTTAAAAAACGATAATGGCTCAACGGTAATGTGCTTTAATTAATAATATTGTGGGTAAAGTGTATCCATTAGGTCCTTCAAAGCTCAGTAAAATCTAATGAGTCGAGTAGATATAGTCCCAAAAAGATTGCTAGTGCCGGATGAGCCTAATGCCACGTCGCGCTAGTGGCAGTGGATAGAAGTTCTGGGAGTGGCCACTAGGTTTAACATGACACTACTTTAGTTTAGACAGTCACTGTTAGATGGCACACCAGACACGTGCAGTGGCCATTTTGGTAAAGAAGGTAGGTTAGTTTGAATTTACACGATGGGAGCTATGTCGGCAACTCTCTCTCTCTCTCTCTCTCTCTCTCTGATCTGTTCAGTCTATTGACTGATGGCTTGAAAGCCGATTTTCCTTGCAATGCAAGGAAATTTCAAGGCCATTAACCCATGATGTGTCAAGTGGCTAGCTTGACGGCGGGTTCATTCATGTATCAAAAACCATTTTTGCGAACAAGAGCGGCATCTACTTCATTTATAGGCAATGTGCTCGTGACGTATCTCGTGACGTCACGAATCTAAAACCTATATTTAGCTTATATATTCGAGTTCCCGTATTGATTTTGCATAACTTGCGCCTTAATTCGCTTCTGCATAAGCTAAGCATAGGTGATTGTCCCCGAATTGATATTGCCTATCCAGTCGGAGGAAGGAGCACGACATAGTTTATACTGAGAATCGAAACCCTGTGATTCATCAGTCGTATTATTTACATGATACACTAAGTAGATCAATGGTGAACCCGGCAACTAGGGAGCCTAACAGAGATTGGACACTTCAATGAATCATCTGCCACATAGGGATACGCCATTTTGAAAACTGGAAGCTGCCATGATCTCATGGCGGCCTTTAATAAAAAAGCGAACATCTCGATTAGCCGATTTTCCAATTCGAGATCATGGCAGTTTCTAGTTTTCAAAATTATTCCTTTATGTAGCAGATGACTCACCGAAGTGTCCACTTCCTATGCAACCTTCTGGTCAAGTATGGGCTTTCCAAATGACCGCAGTAAGCAACACGAACTCAATCCAGTAACCATTCCTTGATTATGCTTCATCGAGGTCGTTTTCAAAATTATCCCTCCACCTAGCGCCATATAGCGGCTATTTCCAGAACAATTACTGCGCACTCTACTAATCTCTTAAAAACTTTCTCAAAGAAAAAACAAGATTTAAAAAAAAAAAAATAACAAACGTTTCAATAATCTTCATTAAGTAAAAGTTTTCGGATCGAAAAATTTAACGTTTTCTCAAATTAAATCAAACAACGACATAAGTCAGTTAATTAGAGAGTTCAGGCCAAGATCAGTTCGACAGTAATTTTGCCATCCTAAAAGTTTATATTATATTGAGAGAGGAGAAACTTTGCGACGTCGCTCTAAAGAGACTACAGCAAAGTTCTCAATTAGCATATCGCAGAAGATTTGATTCGGATGTGCGGGATGGATAAACCCTTTCTCTTTAAAAAAAAAATAAATGAGAAAACTATTCAAAATTCTTGAGCTAAACTCCCACAACTACTCAGATGAAACCAACGCTAAAAAAAATAATTCAACTTCACCGTATAAAAATAATTTTTTTTATCATGATCTCAATGCAACACTTTACATCTAACATAACCGATTACCTGTCATTAAATTATTCTGCTTAATTACCCTTTCGTTATGTGAAATGACATTTGGCACAGCTGAGGGGGGGGTTATGGAATAATTAATTTGCAATGCACTTAAGGAGAGTGTCTGAGCGTCTACGGAGCTTTTAGACACGTTCCCATATCATTCTTATTAATTTTCTTATAATCCCCGACAACTCTAATTTCGCATTCACAAAGCGAAACTACATCCGATAAAAAAATCCAAAAAACAAAACCCTCACAAATATACTTTCTTATTATTCCGTGCGAGAGACCGAACAAGACAAAAAAAAAAAAAATATTGTATCCCGCAATAAATAAAACGAACGACAAGTTACAAGGGAAAGAAGCTGAACGTAGAAATGGAATGCAGGAGGTGTTCCAATAGAGACAAAGTAGAAAACAATAAATTTAAATAAAAAAAACGCATTTTTCTCGGACTTTAAGTCGAAGGAATGCGTAGAGGGGTTTCACAACATGTACTGCTGACACGACGAAATTGTAGACCCTTTGTTATTTTCCCATTTACTGAAAGGGAATATGTAAACAATTTCTTAACGACCTCTATTTTTGTCTGGATGCGATCTAGACCGAGTTCCCCATCCAATATATTACTGAATGCTTTTTAAATTAATAAAGCATTATTAAGAAATGATAAATTTTTATTCAAGGAACCGTCAAAGAAGATCCTTTGAAATATAAATCAAGTCTTTTCAATTTATTGAACAGGCTAATTCGGAATCGACAACAAAAAAATGGCGAAAAAAAAGGGCTTTAAAGAAATTTAATCAAGGAAATCCTTCTGAAAAGGGGACGATTTCGGATGTATTAAACAGGCAAAATATGACATCAAATGACTGTCAATCGAACACTTTCTCTTTGTCCTCGTTATCATCTTTCACTTGCCCAGCCTTTTTTCCATCATTCCAACGTTTCCTCTTTTTTCCTTCCGACTTTATTTTCGATCGAACTCTATTTTGTAAGCTCTGAAAGCATTATACATTCTATTTCACGAGAAAGAAGAAGAAGAAAAAAAAAAGAAGAAGAGAAAAAAAGATATGAATTAAATACTTCCACGACGTTCGCGAACTTCTATCTTTAAAACTCGTGTCTCGGCGTTAAGTGCGTTCGTGCATGTTTCCCTCGTGGGAAATAAAAACGGAAGAAAGTAGTCTCATCGCGCGGGTCTCCCCCCTTAAAATTTTAAAAAAAAAAAAGAAGAAAAGACTGCGGTTCATAGACGCATTGCGATGAATTTAAAGGTTAAAAAAAATGAATTGGAATATATAAAAAGAAATAATTGCGAAAAAATTTGAATATTTAGGAGTTGTACGAGTGAATGACTCAGAGGTAAAGATACTCTTTCTAAACCGTCGGCTTATATGAAGACCCTTAGATAATGCAATGTAAACAATAAACATTGAGAAGGTCTCCTTTAAAGCTAAATGGAAGTAGATTTAAGAAAGGCTTTGATGCAAGATGAACTTGTTCGTTACTTAATGGCGAAGCAGATATGAGGCAAGAGGTAGTTTTTAGTGCTGAACAAAGTCCAGCTAGATATGAGATGGATGAATCTGAATTTCTGAGCTCTGCAGGCGCACCACCGCCATTATTTGCATTTAAAGAGACACAAAAACTGTCAGCAATTAAAAAAAATGTTCGCCATCATGGCGATTGCCACAAGAAGAATATGCGGCAGCCATGATGGTGCACACCGCTTTCTATTAAAGACAGTTCTTAGACAGAGCATCCTAGGGAGCCTAATTGGGAGTGGACACTTCGATGAGTCGTCTTCTACAGAGGTCATTACACCATCTTGATAACTGGAAGCTGCCGCAGAAGTGAACGACGCGATTGGAACATTTTTCAGATCGAGAATGGCGGTCACCAAATTAAGATTATGGCTGTTTCCAGTTTTCAAAATGGCGTACCCTAATAAGTTCCGATTTTCATGAATCTGGGATGGGTTTACCATCACGGCTGCCGAATTTCCTTCATGTGGTAGTCGCCATGATACTTAATATGGCGTTGAATTTTTGTAGCGGCAGATGGTTTTTCAGTCTCTCTTGCCATATCTGCTCACTTAGAGTAAGTGGGCAATCCAGTAGTAGGGTGGCTTTTGAAGGCTTCTTTTCTCGTCGTAAAAATAATCCAAGGTAGTTAGGTTCTCTTTATAGTCTAGAAAAATATTTGGCACGTTCTCAAAATTAGGCTGTAAATGCAACAGCAAATAGTAGAACAAAGAGTAGATCCTCCTCATCATCGTCCTCTTACACATCAATATCTGACCACACTCCCCATTAGCTCAAAAATTTCCAAAAACTATCCACAAGTGATAGTGGATCCGAGAATCTGATCAGGCGCACTGCAAGATTGAAAATGAAATTGAAATGGAAATAGGCCGGCATACTGGCAACGTGCAGAGAGGGCGCCGGTACTCGGTCAAGTGTGGCATATTAAGAAGTGGCAACGTGGAGCACTTTGCGCTAGAGAGAGAGGGAGATAGCACTCCCGCACCGTCTTATGGATTAATTAAGATTCTGCCGCTATGTTGCATGTTTAAAAATCAATATGGCTGTAGGCTCCAATACATGGCTTATTAGAGAGATTATAATCAGAGAGTAGCCAACTTCCCGCCATGTTTTTTTTCCTGATTGGCTGGGTTCCCTTCTTCGTTCATATCATTGGCTTGGTTCCCCACGTGACCCTTCTAATTAGCGACTCTTTGATTGTGGTCTCTCTAATTGCTTATGAATAATACCACAGCCTGAACGATAAACAAACATGCAACATGGCGAATTTCCATAATGGCGCAGCCCATAACCGTCTGCTGCAACCGGAGTGCTCCCTCCCTCTCTAATCTCTCTACTTTGCGCTAAGCACCAGGTCTAAAGCCCCGTTTAAACCTAAGCACAGGAGATCTTGAAACTATCCTTGTTCACACATCAAAGCCTTTACTACCACAATTTAGAAGTAAATACCAAAAAAAACTATTTGAATAAGCCAGTTGGATTCAGCCTAACCCTCGACTACCATATAAATCCAGGAATTCGACTCGGAAAGAGCGCAACGCGTGAAAAAAAGTTGTGAATTACGAATAAAACCATAAATTCGGCAGTAATGACCTAAAGAGGAAAAGCAGCGAGTCACTAATAAAAAAAAACCGACCGTTCAAAAGTAACCTCAACATTACCATAAACAATGGAAGATAAAAGAGCTGTATAAGTGAGGTAATGCCGTTCGTATATCGCTTTTCGATACAGCTTCATTCTTTTAGCCTTCCCCCTTCCCTTTTTTTTCTATAAATTTATCGATTAGCTTTTGTATCGGCTAATAGTACACTTTCATTTTTTTTTGTATCCCTTTTTTCCTTTTGTCCATAAAATAATGAAAATTTATAAGCTATCATCGATTAAATCGCCACGTGCGTGAATTTTTTTTTCTCCGGCGTTGGAGGAGAAAAAAAACCGGGGACTAAACTTACTTTTCAGAATCAAAAAATAAAACCTGGGAAATTATTTAGAATAAAGAGAAAGTTTCTGGAACTGCGGGAATGAAGCTCAAGCCGCAAAATCCCATGAGAGTTAAAACCAAAATGCTGACAAATTCATATGATTACTATGACCAACTGGAGAGAGAGTTAACGAATCATTTTTATCTTGTCTTTTTCTCTTCCCGGTTCAGTTTTAGATATCGTTATCCAACAAATTATACCAAGGGACCCTCCCTTACTTTTAAAATTCCTTTTTTCACAGTCCCCATCTGGTTATATTAATACATGCGACCTTAAAGGACTTGAAACATATTGCAGTGCGCGTCAAGTCGAAAAGGTGAGAGAGTGGAAAGGAGTGAGAGATTATGAAAAGCGGTCTCCATTATCTGAATTGACATCACAAAGCAACCACCAGCCCTCCTCTTTTGCCGAGGCCCTTCCCGCTGATGGAAGCGTTTCTAGCTATGTCACGAACTTATTAAGTAATTTTTGAAAAAAAAAAAAAGGAAAAGACAAAAAAAATCCATGATAGTCGTTTTGATTAAATGTCGGAAAAAATCTTTGTCTGAAACAAAGTTGACATTTTATAAATATCAAGTCTCTAAAAATGTAATTTGTTAATCTTTTGATAATTTTCTAAAAGCTTTTTTATCGATTCACGTCTGGAAATATGAAGAACGCGGTCAGGAGTATGACAAACGTTAATTAGAAATTTATTTCGAAGAATCGAGGAAATCTGATCAATCTCGTTTAGCAATCCAGGTTTTCTTGGGAGAAGTTTTTTCTGAGAAGAGTATAAATTAACTTGGTTATAATTTGACAGTTATTAACGGTCTTTCTTCAGTTCCTCTTTTTTTTAAAAAACGATTTTAATAATTTTTAGATTTTTAAAATGAATTTAAAAGGAGATACAGTGTGAGGTAGTCGGTGGGAAGATTAACAGTCCTGCTTCAGGTTTGGCGCACCTGCCCTTGACGAACTCCCGATTCCTTCTGACACGGGAGGTAGCAATCTGGTAAGAGTTCTGGTAGGGGGCAGCATTACTGGCTTAAGGCTTAAGACGGTAAAAGTTGGCTAGGCTTAAGTTCAGAAAGCAGGAGGCTGAGTCGAGGACTGACGGTGTGAACCCTGTGCTGCAATGCGGAAGGGGTTGGGAAGCTACAGCATTAAGCTCCCTAGTGTAGCCATCATGGCTGAGGGTTTGGTGTGCAAGATCCAAGACAGCTGACTCGACTCGCAATAAGCTCTCTAACCATAATGGTCGCCAATCCCCGTCGCGGGAAGGCACTGTAAGAAGAAGACAGTGTGATGCTATTGGCAACATTGGCTTGGATATGGTCCTACGAAAGCACTGAAAGGCATCTCAAACTTTTCCTCAGCTCTCACTGCATCCCTATTTAAAATAAAAAACAATTTTCATTTCCTTTGACTAATTTACCAAAAAAAATCCAATTCACAACGCCTCCGACTTCTCTGATTGAAACCACACAAAACGTGACAAAATCACAAAGATTAATGACTGCGACAAAATAATAACACGACGAGGTCAACTAAAAACTCGTAAAATGTAAGAGTAATTGGCTCCCTAAACAGAAACTAAGTTGACAGGAAAAGAATAACGAACGCAAAGAAAGCAAAACAATATAAGATAAAAATTAATTTAAAAAGTCAATTAGAATAGTATTTATCCAGCGTCATCTGTCAGCGAGATGGCGCTATGCCAGTGGCGTTGAACCAAACAGCGCAAATTAAGTGCACCTCGTGCCAATGCCACCCTGGGTTTTTATTCTGTTTAACTGGATAAAAATTATACACTCTTTCTACTTTTTCAATCGCCCGTGACGTTTCCTCGCAATCTTTTCACCGCCGTCTGGGTCATCAATTTTTTTTTCCTTCCTTTTAGATTTACAATTCTATTTCATGTTTACGGCGAATATTTCCTCACCCAGTCGATATTTTTGAAGAGCCAAACTTAGCGTGTTTGCTTTCTTTTTCTTTTTTTTTTTAAGGATTCCTTGAGCGTTAAAAGCTTGCGGATAATTAGCTTTAAATTATAGGTAACATAACCTTAATTTATTACTGACTTAACACAGAAAAACAATTTTAATCTATTTTAATTTCGCAGAGATTTCCTCTTTTTATTTTTTTTTTCCTCTCTTAACGAACACTGACATATCGGTTAATAAATAACAACTTGTGGAGCAATGTGGTAATTAAAAGCTGAGTTATATCGACCGAGATATTAGAGATAAAACGCTACGGTGTACCGAAATAACGAGGAAGGAGCAAATTAGATTTCAGCTGAAGATAAAACCCGATATATATTTTAGACCCATATCGATTATGGAAAATAGAAAAGTAATGAAACGAAAATGAAATCGATTTTGGGGTAATAAAATTTTATAGCTAATGAGAGGTTTCATCTTATGATAATTAAATGCAATTTGCAGTCAGCTGCAGCAAAAAACTCCGTTTCCCCTTTCGTCGAAAATTCGACGGTATTTTCTCTTTTAATAATTAATCTCAAGAATTTCATGCTAACTCGGATGAGCGAGCTTGAGGCGAATTTCAAAAGACTCAAGGAAATCATCTGGATTATGCCCAAGCAGATATTACAAGAGCGAAAACCGTGAAAATCGATTTGATCGAGACATCGACCCCAAAGACAAAACCGCGGGGGGAAGTTGAAATTCGAAACACACACTAACCGCTTCCGCAGTTCTCTCTCTCTACATCGTCGTCGTCGTTGAACGGATTAACAATTTCCGCTTTAAAGTCAAAACGTCACATATCATTAACAAAAAAGATAATTAGTTCTTGCGATTTCGCCGGGAGAGAGAGAAAGGGAAAATGACGAAATATCGCGTCGTCGTCGGCTCCGTTCATCCGATATCTTTCCTTCCCCCCTCTCTCTCATCCTTCGGCTTTTATTTGCTCCTCATTTAAATCTCATGAAAATTTATTTTCATGTTGTATAAAGCGTGAAGTAGTAGTAACTCGAGAAGTTAAATCCTTCAAAAATGAAAACTTGTAATCAAAATAGTTAAAACTTAATTTTAAGTTTGGTAAATAGATTCAGAGGAAATCCTGTGATGATTGAATTTAATCCTAGTCTTCGCTTTAAAGTTAACAAACTGAAGGAAATTACAAGAAAGTGGACCCTGAGTAATCAATAATTAAATGAACAACCATGTCGTTGATAGTTAAATCATTTGACCCCTTCAACTTCTCTGAAATGTGTTCAACAAGCAACGGAAGCCAAAATTTTATTAATTTTGTCTTGTCGTTTCATCGTTTTTGGATTTAATGAGGCTGCAGTGGACAAAATGGCGGACAAAAAATTTTTTCTATTCAAAAATTTATTTTTTAAATAATTACAAAAGCATAAACTCAAGAACTAACCTCTTTCCTCTTCTCCTCATCACTTATAAGCAAACCCCCCTGCCCCCGTTGGTCGGTAGCAACGCAATGACCAATGGCCTTTTGGTTCCGCCAGCTCAAGAGCCAAAAATAAGGCATAGCAAGTTAGGATAAAACCTGACACTAAAATAAAATTTAAAAAAAAAATATCATTTCAACCACAAAATTAAGTGCACATTATAAATCTAACCTAAAAAAAATCATCTAAATACTGCATACAAATAAATCACATTCACCAGAAAAAATCATCATATCTAAACATAAAGGTCAATTCAACCCATTTTACTATCAGAATCAAAGTATCTTAAAGACAAAGCTAACATTTTTGATTGTCGAATGCAAAACATCCATACATAAGCACAGAGACAAAATCATGTGAAAGGATTTGAATGTTGAAAGGAAACTAACCAATTACTTATGAGAGTCGAAGACAAAATCATTTCGTTTGCTTATCAGGAAAAAAATCATGCTAATACGTTCAATGGTTGAACATAACCTCAACATATTCTACTAGGAATGACCAAGTGATAAAACTTAAGCTTGTCAAAAATCATGGCAACATATTTGACTGACAAACACCACATAACCTCATCTGAGCAAAAAAAAAAAATTACCATATTCAAGTTTTAAAAGCAAGCCATGTTCATACATCTGAGTCTCGAGAACATGAAATTTTGAAAACAAAACAATCATAATGAGCTGAATGACAAAATCATGTGAAAGCACCTGAATGTCGAACACAAATGAATGATTTTTGAAAGTTGAAGACAAAATTATAACGTTTCAACACCAGGAAAAAAAAAATCATGTGAATGCACTTAATAGCTGTTCTCAACAAAAACACATTTGAGTATTAATGCCCAACTGCTAAAATTAAGAATCAAATTGAGAAATCATGCTAACAAATCAAACACAAATCACAGATTTAAAAAAATTATCACACTGAAAGCAAGTCATGTCCATACAACTGAGTGTTGAAAAAAAAATCATATTGATATTTTCGAAGGTCACAAGTACATATAAGTTTTACCTGATTAGGTTAATTGAATGCCGAATTTCCACTTTTCAGCATGAAACACATAATTATCTCAATCACTTGTGTAACGTCATCCAAGGAAAGATAACCTTACTTAATCATTATAAGCTATCACATTTGAGTGCCGAAGAACAGCATTCTCACATTGCAATGCATCAATACCATTTAATCCAAACCAAGATCACCTTATACGACAAAAAAAATTACATGATAGAAATGTAAACAAACACATCCTTGTCTCGAATGGGAAAAATAAAAGATCACTGCATTTTTTTTCTTGAATAAAAATTTTCAACCGCTTTTAAAGTTTAAGATGAGATGTCTCACAATCTGAACTTGTTGTAACTTGAATGACCTTGCATGACCTTGTCATTTCAACGATCAACTCCAAGCAACCTCTACACATGAATCTTGTGATCATATTTAAAACAAAAAAAAATCATAACCTATAATAACAATTGTCATCTACAGTCGATAATTTAGACTTCATAATTCATAACACACAATGGGGAAAAAGGTTATCCAAGCAGTATTCCAATCGATTTCTGATGCATTTTACAATTAGTCACAAAACGTATGAAAAACGAACATTAATTCCTTAAACGAGTTGAGGTTATGTGCAGACATTATACGTTTTATCGAATCTACATTAAACGTTGATTTGATTTGAATAAAAAAACAAAAGAAATGCATCAAAAATGATCTGGATTTTAATAGTTGATCATAATTTGAGGGAAAAAAAACTCACATAATAAACGATTGCATCATCCTCACCATCCTTATAAGTTATGTTTGAAGCCGGCCAAAGGTATTACGTTTTTTTTTGTCTTCATGATTATTTTATTTATGGAAAGCAATTTTTTTTAAATACGCACAACATTAAACTCACTCTTCGACATTTTAAGAACCTAATTATTTCCATTTTAAACCAAAAAAACACGATATTTCTCAACCGAACCGAACCGTGAACCTCACTCCGCGATGTCAGCGCCGCGACTGGCAATAGTTGTAACTACAAAATGGCGGCTCAGTTCAGCTTTTTTAAACGAATGCAATAATTTATATTTTTTTTACTAATATTTTTTTGTAACATTAGTAAAATTGCATTTCGATTGAAGGATTCATAATTTCAATAATTATTTTAGAAAAAAATATTCACTAGGTTTTTTCCCAATTTTTTTTTTCAGAAGAGCTAAGCAAACGTTTTATAATCATGGTAGGAATGGGAAAACCTTTCAGACGATTTTAACAGGCTTTTGGGGAAATTAAACGAATCAAGCTAATGATTATGAAGGGAGTACGCCGTTTGCAGGCTTCTAGACCGACAACAACATTAGAATTTTCAGAATCAAAATTCAATAGATTACATAAAAGGCTGACTGACCTACTTTGTTTAAATCTTTTGAACGTCCAATCGAGAAAACTGTTCATAATAAATTCAAAAGGTTATCGATTAATTTAAGGTTCTTGTGGGTGTTTTGACGTAATTTCATCGAACAAGCGGAATATTCCATAGCGGATCTCCATTCAGGAAACAAAAGATGCTGTCGGTTTTCCCGAAATATAGTCAAGTGGAAGGAATTATCCCCCTATATAATAAAATAGGAAGAGATTATACCTTCTTAGATGCTTCCAGGATGTAATACCAAAACCAAGAAAGGAGGAAAAAGGAAATAGTAACCGGATTTTGATTCATCGACTTCCTCACTAACTAGTAATCGCGTTACAAGTGCCATTTCGCCGTTTCCTGCAATTATTAAAATTAAGTGCGGATACTTGATAAGTTGAAGTGTTGCTCAACAAGAATCGCTTATATTCCTAACAATTTAAGGAATCCACTTTGGTTAAAAATTTCTTTGAACATAAAAAGAAACCAAAGAAATTTTTCAAATGAAATTAATTTCCAAAAGTTCTTTTTGGAAGTGAAATATTGGATGATTTCCAATAAAAGTGAAAGGATCAAACTGAGAATTTAATCGCTGAAAAAGGATTTTTAATTTAGGGTCTGTCGCTATTCCGTTAATAGGAAAATCGTGACCGACTTCAAGAATTATTTGAATAACATCCTTTGATGCGTATAAAAAGCAAGACCGAAAACCTTTTAGTGTTTGGTTAAAACAAAATTGCGCTTGTATTAAAATACACAATGCCCTTTATATTTTACTACGCAGGAACCGGAGCGTTTATTTCCCCACAAAACGATGAGCCATAAGAAATAAATTGAAAGAAAAAGAAAACAACAAGAAAGTAATTAGTTAGTGTCTTCTAAAAATACAAGATAAAATGATAGATGAGGCTAGATTCTTACGTGTCTTTTTTTTATTTAATTGACTGGCAGTTGTTATTAATACCCGCTGTTGCTCTTCGATCAAGAAATACTAATTTTAACCCGTCACGAATAAATCGATCATTTTTCTGCTCGGAAATTCTGCTTAATTTCAACTCAAATCATTCGACAAACTAGCGAACAAGAATAAACATTTTTTGTTTTTTTTTCTCTGGCCACCTATGACTTTTCCCTCCTTTTCTTTTGTTTATTAAAGAAGTCAAGGCGAGTGAAAGATCCCTTTTTAATTGTTACTTTTCATTTTATTTTTTTTTCTTTTCTTTTATTTCGTCAGGATTTCTAAAAGAATAAAAAAAAAGGGACAAAGGAATGTTATTTATTTACGAATCCTATAAATGCCCGCGCTCAATTTAGAAATCTTATAATTAAAAGTTCTTTTATGAGTTGTAATCAGAAAGCTGGAAAAACGCTCCAGTGAAAAGTAGAGCGTGTTCTAGTTATCTTCCAAGATATCAAAGCTAAAGAATAAAAAAAAAAAGAAAAGCGCAAAAAAAACTTGGGAAAGGATAACTCGAACGGATTCCATTACTTCGGTCCCGGTATAAATAAAAAAAAATAAAAACTTCGACTCTTAAAAGAGAGTATCATTTAAATTCTTTCACGCAAAAACTTGGAAATGAATTACAATAGAATCATCAAAACAAAAAAAAAAAACTTTGTTTTCAATTTATTTTATTTCCTAACAAGTTTTCGGTTCGCGTATTTACAATTGTTCAACACAGATTCAAAGAAAATTTTTTAATTAAATCGGATGTTTTACAAAGGGAAAATTTTTACTGAGAAAATGTAAATCCCTCCCCGATGTTCTGATTTACTTGGGAAGGAAATACTCTGTATTCTTGTCAGAGGCTCTTTTCAATCTGAATCAATAACGTGTGGAAAAAAAATTGTTGTGTGGGGATTTTATTAATGAAAATTAAATAAGTGATGCTGATTAATACTTTCGCGAATTTTTTTTTTTCGATTAGCCATTTTTATTGGATTATTATTATTGGTTAAAAAGGAGAAAGGAAAATGGCTATATATTCGGGACGAATTATTCGATTGTCGATAATTTGTTTTGCTTCGAACGGTATCATCGTATTGATTAAAACTGAAAAAAATAAAAAATAAAAATTCTTTGGAAGGTTTCACTGATTTATTTTTTACGCTTTTGATTTTATTTTTGGGGTAAAAAGAATTTTTAATTTTTACTAAAGTTGGGCTCTGACTTCTTTAATTATTTTTGGATGGCCTAATGTCCAGCTTCAAGGACAGGGCTGCTCTAGTGCAACAATAAATTTTATCAGGTAAGCGCCACAGAGCAAAAAGTTATAAAATTTTTAAACAATTTTTACATCCCCACTAAAAATCCTCAAAACATTGACCTACATTCTCAATACACATATTCTCTGCTGCATATATCTAAATATCATGCGATTACAGTCGGGTTAACAACCTTCTTTCTCTAACCCACATACATAAAAATCCAAATAAAAATCCGATCTCCCCCCTTAACATTGTGTATATTTTTAAACGAGAAGTCAAAAATAAAAAGGGGATGAAAACGTTACCGCAACATGAGGAAAAAAATAAATAAAAAAGCGTGTCTTTCGGCGAAATGCACCGGCAACGAAAAAAAAAAAAAAACGCGCCAGTATTTCTTTTCAGCCGTATAAACTATTTCAATTTTTCTCTTTCGATAAACCTCAGATTCCATTTTTCTGAGTTATGAAAATTGTCTTCCGACTTCAGGGCAGAGAACAGCGGGAGAGAGAAAAAGTCAAAAAAAAAAATAAATAAATAGGGAGAGTGCTTTACGGTGAATTCCAATTTTAAAATCGTCCTTGTTTAAATTGTTGTTATTATTTCCTTTTTTCCCCCCTCTTTTGGCCTTTTATTTTAAAAATACTTACGAGGGAGCAGTGATAGTTTATGAGATCTTACCTGAAACAAAAAAAAGAAACAGAAAATTAGAATTAAAAGTTTGAAACTTTTTTTTGAAAAAAAAAAGGGAAACAAAAACAAGCGGGATTGATAAACAAACGAAGAAAAATGATTATACAGGGGAAATGCATGTTTATTTAAGGGGGAGAAAATGGCCGTACCGGTATATAATGTACTTTTGTGATTGGTTATCAATATCACTCAAACTGCGTTCTAAGTTTCATCAGTTAGAAATCCATTACCTCTATTTGTGCTCATTTCAGTGAGGAATCCTATTCTCTTTTATTCATTTAAATCCTTTCAATGGGTATTTTAATATAATAAAGATTTCTAACTTTTCGCTAAACTTTCGCTTCCTAGTTCGAAGGAGGAAAAAAAAAAAGATTCTCCAAAATCCCGGAATTTTTTTCTTTTTCTTCACGGAGATTAGAGATGAATATTTTTTTTTTCAGAAAGAAATGGCTTATGTCGTTTAAGTCAGATGGAATATCGATTATTACCGGGGAAAAGGAACCCTTCCGTTTTGGTCTCCGATTCCGTTTCCGATTCTTGCCCTCAAGATTCTTCGGGTTCCCGTTCCGGTTTTCTCTCTTCTGCAATTTCCTGACCTCGATTTTGAAATTGGGCACTCTGTAACCTTTTTTTTTTTTATACATTTTCAATCCCCTCTTTCATGTTTAAGTTCTGTCAACAGGAGAGGAAAAAAAAGTATCAGGGACTTTCCTCATTTCTCTCAGAAATTTCGTAAAACGTGAGATTTTCGAAATATGGGACCTTTTTCACAAAAGAATCTGAAAGCGTTGCAAAATTTGCTCGAGAGAGAGAAGAGAGTTAATCCAACCAAATGAACGGAACGAGTAAATAAGCGAAGACGATATAACTTCAAAATGAAAACGAAATAAGAGTAATAACATAATATTCTCGTTCATAAGAAAAAGCTTTAACGCTCCACACGCGGAGGGTAACTTTTTACTAGATTACATTTACAACCCCCCCAGGCACTCACCAGAGAACATACACATACAGTATACGCTCCCCCCCCGTTTTCCCCCTCCTCCCCTATGTGTACCCACCTTTTACACTCTGAAATATTTTCAAGTTGCTTATATAATAATATAAAACTGACTTTTGTCTCGTATGCGAAAATCTTTTGTGTAAATTAATTTCACCTGAGCTCGGATGTCAACTTCGAAGCACTTGATGTAAAATTGTAATAAGAACGAGGTATTCATTATTTCCCTCCTTGTTTATCAGATTTCTCATTCTGGGGAAGGTTAAGAGCAATTAAAAACGGATTTGTTGAGTGGCACTTTCACGTACGGATTACTTCCCGAAATTCCTCAGACGGGGTTTCTATTAGAGTTAGATTTAGTTCAAGAAGATAATTTGCCGAGTGAGATTATAGGTGTATACCCTGTGTGCAGGGCTAATATGTGTGCTGATAGGCTTTATTCAGGTGTGAGTATTATTTTGGGTTCAAAGTATGGAAGTCAAAATTGTTAAGCTTTTCGAAAAAGATTTTACAAGCAGTGCGGGACCTCAATATTATGAGGCTCTATGTCTACTGTGCGGGTTGATTCTGGTTCGGCTTAGACTAAACATATGGACTTGATGTCGAACTCTGATGATGGAACCTTTTGCTAATTTTCAAATTTTTTGTACTCCAAAGTTTTCTTTAGTCGTATTTTTGTAAAACAAACGGGAAAGGGATTCGAGTTCTTTCGAACTCGGAAAGATTTTCTATAAGCTTTTCAGACTAGTTCAGTTATTTTTATTAAGGTTTTCACTTACAACTCGCCATTATAAAATGGTTATATCCTGAATGCTGAACAACTCTTAATTATGGCTTCAGCTACAGCTGTTTTTATAACTTTTAACTATAACTGTTTTATAATCTTAACTATAACTGTTTTATAACCTTAACTATAACTGTTTTATAATCTTAACTATAACTGTTTTATAACCTTAACTATAACTGTTTCCGCAAGTACCGCACAGCCAGAGGAATTACTATCGGAGCTGAATTGAGCTGAACTGATTTGTACCGGGATGGGTATCTGTATTTATACCCAGCCCGGTTTTCGTATTTTTAATCCCAAAATATTGCAATTTTAATTCATTAAAATTGCAATTTTATTTTATATCGATTACTTTTTTATTTCAATCTTATCTCAATTCTAACTCGAACTTATTGATGGAATATTTTTGTTTTATTCTATAAGTATTTAAATTTTATTCGCGCTTTAATTTTGCTTATTAATATTTTTAATTAAATGAATATAATTTTATTACAAAAATATTCCAGCCAATGAAAATTCGAGTTTGCAGTATTTCTCTCATTCTAATACGACCGAGTTGATATCAAATTTCACTTATTTGTTTCAACTCGGTTGATGTGTGCGGTCATGAGTTACGGTGCGAGGCACAAGGCTCGGGATCGCGGCGCGCGCGTTTTAATTCCCGTATTTTTTTCTTTTACGGATTAATTAATCGTTCTATTACATTCCTCCCACCTTTTTGTTTTGGGTTATCCCAAAACATAACCCAAACTTCTCGAGCATCGTGCCTCTTGACATTGACTCTACTACGGTTAACGCTACCACGATGGTTCTCCTTCCGGGAGGACAATCGTGATGTAACAAGGTTGCGAAGTACTGTACTATCGTCGCAGCGATAGATTCTTAATTTCTAACACTTGTCACTTAGAGTCCCTATGTCTTCCTTGTATCCACTCTGTTTTCTGTAGTTCCTTCCTGGGTAGTATGCTGGGTGTCTGGCGCTGCAACTAACTGTTCTGGATCTGGAGGTTTATGACTCTCTGGAAGATCCGAAGATGTTTGTATCGGCGTTGCCAATACTATTGCCTAGTTACGTTGAAGTTTTTGGCATGATCTGACTAGGTGTGTTGACCGATATCACAGATAATAATCACAGATAATAAGTTTTTTTTTTTTTTTTTTTTTGTTTTGTTTTTGTCACTGCCACGAGTCCATCACTTTAATAGATTCGTTATTACCAATCTTCCGGTTGCATCGCGTACTCGGTGTCATGGGAGTCATCTCCCATGAAAAGGGACCATCGGATCTTGTCGGCGAACCCATCCGCAACGAGTGGCTCTCGGTGCTCGCCGTAGTCCTCAATTTTAGGGTAACTCTTGGACTCCCTGTCATTCTCTAGCCCGTCTGAATATTCAGGCTTATTAGTTTTTGGTTGGCCTCCGCTTTTGTCTTCTTCGAAGAACTCGACTTGGCCGTTTTGATTGATCGTTTGACTTTTTCCATTCCGTCCAATCATCGGATCACTGCTGTCCTGAAGAAGAACGTTGACTACTTCGTGAAACTCTTCTGGCCTAAGCAGGAGGTTGGATGGGTCGACCGCCTCGTACGATGACGAATTATCGGTCGGTAACGGAGGTTCCTGTTCCATTGTCTGTTCCGGAGTCACTGTTGGGCTGACTGGAACATGATTTGGTTCGCAGAACGCAGGCGGATTGGGCCTAGGGCCCGGTCCCATAGGTTGCGTTACAGGGAGAACGTAAATAACTGGCAGCACGATATGTATAGGCTGCTGACCCAAAGGCTGAATCACCGGTACGGAACAATGGATGGTATCTGTAACGGAATGTTTTCAGTCATAATTCCGTTGATTGCGAATGTAGTGGTTCCCAAGCTCGAGCTTTGCAAGGCATGCAAAACTGATCCCTGAAGTTCTGGTAATTCTCGAAGATCAGGCCGGTCTTGGAGAAGAAGCAACCCAGAGCTATTCCCAAGCGTTGAGGATACACAGGAGTGGATATCCCTATGAGTTCAGTCGTTCCTTCCTCGCTGTGCGGTCTTGTAATTATTCACTTACCCATGGCCAAGATTACAAGAATTATTATGTAACTATAACTGACCTGTAATGGCTGCAAGAAAAATTTTTCCATCCGGGAATTAAGTTTTTCTGCAGTGCGTGTTCGCTTATTCACGCTTAGTTACCTATCCATACACGCTTATTTGACTAATTCTCTTAGTAAGGGCCTGGAGGAATCTAGTAGTTTGCATGAAAACTTGGGGTTTTCCTCCTGTTCCTTAATTTGTACCTGTGCCAGTCTTCAATTCGTCACTGTTGGTTTACCACAGTAATTAGTTACCGGGACTTACCGAATTCCCACATAATTACCACCCATTACCAATTTCCCTCCGACCTTTTAGGTGTCTACTGACTACAAAACTTAGAACCTATTAGTTTTCGATGTTCAGTAGACGCCTTAATTCAGGCTGCCCTTGTTACCTAAGCAATTGGAAGGGTTAGGGAAACGAGAAACTGAACGAAGAATTTAACTATACAAGAGAAATATATTGATTATGATTTATATATTTTCCGGAATTTTCTACTCCGTTTTTGTTCGGGTGAAACTTATGTAAACTTACAACTAGGACCAATTCTGAATAGTTATACCGGAATACTGAACAGCTTTCCTTATTACAGGATATTTAAAAAAAGACATTGTTCATTTTTTTTTTAATCTAAAAAAAAAATTCACTCCTTCTTCTTCTTCATTTTGTATCTTCCGTATTTTCCGGCTCGCATATGCAGTAACGACCGCAAAAACAATCTTCGGAAACGCAGGTCTCGGGGTCGTAGGGGTCGAAGCCTTCGTTCCTCAGGGTAAGGAGGTGTTTCCTGTTGGTGAACCAACCCTCAACGTGTCGTTTTTGCAATTCTTCGTTGATCTGTTGATTGATTCTTTCCAACTCTTCAAGGGAGATCTCGAAGGAGCACTCCTCCATCGAGAAAGCGGTATGGAACCCCTTCTCAGGTTCAACTTTTGGCGCCTTCACCCCTTTTGGTGTCCTCTTCCTCCCTAGTAGTTTCGTGAGGAATCCCCCCTTTTTATTCGCTCGGGGACGGAGGTTGTAGCTATCTGGAAGGGAATGAGTGCATTTAGCAAATGCAATTTTCCCAGTAATTTCCCGAACAGGCAAAGCTTCTAAAGCAAGATACCACGAGCGTTAGTATTCTTTTTTTTTTTTTTTTTGACTGTTAGTTACGAATTACCAAACAGATTGTTTTATTGGGATGCAATAGGTTTTCTAGCCCAGGCGTGCTCTTCATTGGATAATTAAACAATGTTTTCCGAGCTTACCTCTTAGGAAAGGTAGGCCCTTATCACCGCGATAAGCTCCTTTCTGCAAATCACGCATTTGGAGAAAGCAGTCGCGCAGCGGGCACAAGTGACGAAATGTCCACAGGGCAGGAAGACAATCTGCCGCTCCTTGCCAAGGCAGATTATGCAGTTCTGCTCCTCAGAAGGTGCGGCAGCAGCCACTGCTGAGGGTTCTTCCTTCGGGCTAGCTGGAGGTGGATTCTTCCACTTGGCTTGAACTGAGCGGACGAACTCGGCTCCCACCTCTAGCTGGAGAAATCCACATTTGCCATAATATTTGGCGTGTATTTCCCAGGGGTCGTCTTCGCGTACCCATTCCCGGATGCCGCCGTTGCAATAGAAGCAGATCACCGCATCCGGTGAATCTTGAACTGGCGCGTGGAAAAATCCTGCCAGCGCTAATTTTTCCGGCGTTTGGATTTCAGGGGCCGGCCAATTTTTGAAGGTAGCCACCCTTGACTCACGAGTGGCGAACCGCGGATGTTTTGGCCCTGCCAGGCGCAAAATTCCGACTTCGTCCAAGCATGTGTCAATACGCGCTAACGTACGTTCCAAAGCCGATCTGAGAGTGCCTGACTGTACGATTGAGGGTGGTTGGAAGACAGGATCGCTGGCAACCGCCGCCAGACGTACGTAGGGGTTGGAGGCGGGAGCTCCTGGCTCAGCCTCCTGTGCTGAAACAGGATGGAATACCCATTGGGGCATCTATTTGTTTTCAGCCGGGGAAGTATTAGCAGAAGCTTTGCATTAATTCCTAAGTGTTAGTACATTTGAAGCCTTTTCCTATTTTCATTTTTCCCTTCTTTTGTTAGTTGTAAATTATGTAAGATGCTGGGTCCGGATTTTTATAAACTGGGCTTATTAATAATAACCTATTATCTATCATCACTACTAATCTATGAATCCCTATCCTAGATTTTTTAGTTCGTTGAGATAGTTGTCTGGTGAATTATTAGATTTCCCTTGCTCGCAAATGGGCGTGCAATTTCTTTGCTCTGGCGTAAAAATACGGTAAGCATTATTTTTTTAACGGAACTATCTTACCGAGGTGGATAAGGGTCGTAGATACCGGGGTTCATCAGATGTGAACAGATTTGGTTACCTGAGATCGGTTCTAGATGAGGTTCATAGCGATCGAAGCTAGGTTCGCTTTTAAGTTAAATAATGTTATAAAATAACGTCAGAATGTATCGCTTGGACGGGGGGGACCAAATTGTCCGCAATTATCGTTCTTTTTACGAATCATATATATTAATATATAAGTATATAGGCTCTCGAAAAGAATTAATTTTGTTTAGGGGATTCTGTTGAGAAAGTAATCGAAAATGGAAGCAAATGGAAGAGAATTTGAATGAAGAGCAAATTTGCTCAGGGGCATGAAATTATTGACGTTCTAGCCTAATTTTGTAAGCAAAATATTAGAGTAAAATATTATGATTCGGTCATCCTGAAACAATTTTTGTTAATGTTCAATTTCGCATGTTAATTTTCTATTAGGCAATTAGCGCCACCTGGTCACGTGGTTTCGGGAAAAGTAATGGCCGGGATCCACTATCGTTTTCTATTATTTCACAAACGATAAGAAACGATGATCGTTTACTCATTAAAAAAAAGGAAAATCGTTCACTCTTTTGAAACCCCGGGATTGTCAAAAAAAAAAAAAAAATTATGAATCATGTTTTTGGGGTGTAGTCATTATGCGATATTTCTAGTTGCATTCGAGAGCGCCCTAGCGGTTTGAGGTATAATTATCAGCGATAATGGTTGCTGACACATAATACCTGAATGCTCCATTAGAGAGCGCGATTATTTAGTTTATTGTTTTTAATAAAACGTAAACCGACTCGCGTCTTGTTATTAGCCTTCCAACATTTTTTTTTCAATTATTTTGTTGGAAGGGAAGGAATTAGGAATCTGGTGGGACGGGTCTTTGGAGAAAGGAAAGGGGGTGGCCTAGCGGTTCAGGGTCTTTGTAAAAAGACCCTTCTTGCCCGGTCGGCAAAGTTATAGTGGCGCATACTGGGGAACGGAAGAGGCTGCCCTTCGGCCAAAGCCACTCCGTTCACTGCCGCCCTCAGAGTGTCTAGCGCCACGCTATCCACATCTGGATGCGTGGGCGCCAAAAACCCGAGGGCGCGCAGCAGCGCCCGTAACTTTTGCACCGACCGGTTCTGTGGTCGGGGCCCTGGCAGAACAGGGCGCTCCTGGTCCTCCTCGTCAGAGGAGTCCCACGGAGCGTCCGGCTCTGCCCGGTTTCTCCGACCTCTCGCTCGAGCCAAGTTCCGGGCCCCCCTGGGTCGGCCCCTCCTCCTCGGGACGACTGGCTCCCGGTGAAGATCCTCCGGTTGTTCCACTCCTGGTTCAACCGGGGGCTCCCCCCTCGGGACCCCGCCGTTTACGAGGTGGAGGTCCAACTCAGGGGGGTCAGTAACCTGACCCTGATTGGCCTCTGGAATGAGAGGAAGCAGTAATGGAGGCTCAGCCGGCGGGTTTGCCACCGGCTGCCCCTCCATTTGGTCATTAGGGGGGGCCAGCGGCGACGCCAGGAAATTTGCAAAATATCCCTGGGCCGTCACGCCGGTCCCCTCTTCCCTTACTTCCTCTATGATTCCGTCTAAGTCCAGGTCTTCGAATGATATCGCAGCCATGGTGTTTGGCGTAATGACTATGGGATCTCAGGCCTAATGCGGCCTGCCTTAATTTCTTTCGGCATTGGCGGATTTTGTGTCTGATCCCCCGTGCGATTTTCCATAAGAAATCGCTTAGGCGAAAGCGGAACCCCTTCCTTACATTCGCCTTTGGGATCGAATAAAACCCGAGAGATCTGCTGATGCAGCGGTCTCCATTTCATTATCCTAAGATCTCGAAAGTAATTCGAGTGGCCCATTTTGTAACGGTCATTTGGGATAATGTTCGCTCACTCTTTCAAAAAAAAAAAACTTTCTCTTGTCTTTTTTTTTTTTTTGATAAAATGAATGTGCCCCCCTTCCCTCTTGTGGCTTTCCCAAACTTCAAAAGGGGAGACAGGAATTTTACTGGGATCAAGACCACCTTTTCTATGACCTAACTTTTTGGTCGATTTCCTAGGAAGCGGTGCAACAGTTCAACCTATTGCATAAGAGAATACACTAACAATCAGCGGGCTGGAATTTCGGAATAGGCAAGTTCACGATTCGTGGGGGTGAATATTATCTAATCGAATTCTTAAATAATTCTGACCTAACCGTCCACGCTAAGTAAATTTCGACTTCGTACATCGGTTTTGTAGTTCAAGAGTCTGATCTTAAATTTCAATCTAATATCGTAAATATGTTTTCTCAGGTTATAAGCGAAAAAATAAAATTTAAACAAGCATAAAATTTAAACAAGCGCGAAGGTGCGAGAAAAAAATATTTAAACCATTTTGAGTGAGAACTTTGAATTAACGTAAAAATATATATAATTATTTTTTTTTTGTATAAGAGCTAAGATATTTGGGTAAACGGTCTCAACTTGCACATTCCGACAAAATCAGCCCCTTCCTTAACTAAGTTCTGGTTTACCGGACCCAATCATCTGTTCAATAATCCTTATTTCCCGTAAATCTAGGGTTAATTGTTAGTACACGAGTACTGCTGCGAGGCAAGCGGCATAAGCATCATTATTTAAAGGTTTCTCAGGTTATCTTTAACTCTCAAAACTGATTGGCTTTCTTTCAAGCCAAAATTCTGGTTATAGGGTTTATTAGCGAATTCACCAAACTAGACGCGGAAGACTGGCTTTTGGCTTACTCATGGGCACAGCACTGAGTCGGAAAAGGAAAAGCGAGACTTCTAGTATTTCAATATACTTTACTTTTCTGCTGATAGGGCTAAGTCAAGAACATTTTACCGGTGGAGGCTCCTTTTTTTTTTTTTTTTTTTGTGTACATCATTTAACTCTAGTAATTAACTATTAAATCCCTTATTCTTTTGCTTCTATTTACTAGCTTGGGACTTCCAAACAACGATAGCTTTCTTAAGTGCACTTATCTTCTCTTTATTTTTCAACATAATATTAGGCCTATTAAAACGTTTCATTAGTTACTGCAGGAGATAATGTTCGACTATAGTCATAATTATAAAAAGGGTGTCCCGTCCCTTACTTTTCTTATTTTATTATCCCTCGATTTCGTCCCGTCCCTCGAGAAACCACACTTAGGCTTTTTCCTGACCGGTTGCGCAGCTGGTCAGGTGGCAGGAGTCCTTAGTTTCCACTCCATGTGACCCCTAAGTCATCCTGTTGCCCTGGTGTTTCTAGATTTGGGTATTGGGATTTTTAAATCGGTAAAATCAGGCGGTCTATCCGACCATGTAGTCCAAATTAGACCCGCCACTGGCTAGCCATATGTTAATTTCCTTTAATTGTGAACAGTTCCCTTGTTCCTAGATAAAATTAACCTTTCTTCAATTTAAGTAATTTTCATAAAGTTCTGTTAGATGACCCCTGCAGTTCTCGGGGATCGTAAAGCCTCCTTTCCTAAAATCCCCCATCCCTTTGCTATCGTTATTTCAATCTGGCGCTTTGGTTCTTGATGCTAGAACCGTAAAGCGCCTTAATCCTGGTCCTATTAAGGAGTTTTTCGGAAAGAGATGAATAAGTTTTCTCTCCTTCCTCTGTGAATTTTTATCACAGCTCAGGTCCAGCTAAAACTGCCTGGCCTGATCCAGGTTTCTTATTTCTTTTGCTAAGCTGTATCCGACCTTGTGACGTCAAAGCCTATCGAGGTCACTCGGTCAGCTGAGCGCTGAAATAAGAATCTCCTGACGTTATGATAATGTAATCATGATGAGAACATTAAGATAGCTACCAAATGAATTTGACAAAGCCCTATCTTTTAGCCCCCCTTTTTTTTTTTTTTTTTTAAATACCTTTTATTATTTTAGCCCTATCGAATTAATAAGCGTAGTTTGCAGCCAATTATAGTTACACTTACAATGTTTCGTACAGAAAATTATTGTTGATCGCGACAACATTGTACGAATATTCCCCATTTTCAGCATCATTCCGGAAATAGTTTCAAGATTCAATAATATTTTGAAAAGGTTGGTTAATTCTCCCGTAGTTGTATAATATTTTCAAAAATTATTATTGTTACCTCAAAGCTGCTGATTTTTTTTTTTTTTGACTATACTCCTGCCCTTTCAACAATAAATCTCTGCACGGGAAAGCTTGTAGAAAATCTGTGGGGTCATTATCAACCAAATAATTACCCTACTCAATTTGGAGTAGGTTGGCAGATCCCACCGCTGCCACCAATGTAAAACAAACGGGAAAGGGATTCGAGTTCTTTCGAACTCGGAAAGATTTTCTATAAGCTTTTCAGACTAGTTCAGTTATTTTTATTAAGGTTTTCACTTACAACTCGCCATTATAAAATGGTTATATCCTGAATGCTGAACAACTCTTAATTATGGCTTCAGCTACAGCTGTTTTTATAACTTTTAACTATAACTGTTTTATAATCTTAACTATAACTGTTTTATAACCTTAACTATAACTGTTTTATAATCTTAACTATAACTGTTTTATAACCTTAACTATAACTGTTTCCGCAAGTACCGCACAGCCAGAGGAATTACTATCGGAGCTGAATTGAGCTGAACTGATTTGTACCGGGATGGGTATCTGTATTTATACCCAGCCCGGTTTTCGTATTTTTAATCCCAAAATATTGCAATTTTAATTCATTAAAATTGCAATTTTATTTTATATCGATTACTTTTTTATTTCAATCTTATCTCAATTCTAACTCGAACTTATTGATGGAATATTTTTGTTTTATTCTATAAGTATTTAAATTTTATTCGCGCTTTAATTTTGCTTATTAATATTTTTAATTAAATGAATATAATTTTATTACAAAAATATTCCAGCCAATGAAAATTCGAGTTTGCAGTATTTCTCTCATTCTAATACGACCGAGTTGATATCAAATTTCACTTATTTGTTTCAACTCGGTTGATGTGTGCGGTCATGAGTTACGGTGCGAGGCACAAGGCTCGGGATCGCGGCGCGCGCGTTTTAATTCCCGTATTTTTTTCTTTTACGGATTAATTAATCGTTCTATTACATTTTGTTCACAGCTGAATGCAGATTGTTCCGGGGCTGGGAATGACTGAGGCCGATTTCCCCACGACCAGGAAGTATTGCGACGTGACGCTTGGGATGCGGAATCCGGTCCTGGTCCTGGCTTTGCATTCACCAAGTAGCTCTTCAGCGGAGTAACTGCATCACGTTCTGCAGGCTAAACTTGGTGAGTTCGAGATCATCACCTTTCGAGACCAAGAACGCTAAAATTTTTTCAAACACAGCGGACTCTACTTTCCCTAGGCCTCTGCTTTCTGCATCACAACACACTGATGCTGAATTCTGGCCACTACTGCTCAGAGTTTATCGTCGAAAACATGCTTCTGGACACTTGCCTTTTTCGACGCTTCGTTGTTGAATGTCAGACTCGGTGGGCCGGTCCTTCGGTAGGAAACCGTGTTTTTTCCCACTGTTAAAGATCGCCAAACCATGGCTTATTTTGACCCTCACTATTTCCTCAGTCTATACATTACTTGCCATGGTGTCTTTCGTGGTCACCTGCATACTCGCTGTCATTCTTTGTTTCATTTTTCTTCTCCCCACACTTTCCCCTGTCATGAGCATTCATGGCTCGCACAGAAAAGTTGATCTGGAGCGCCAGGATAAAGCATCGGCAAGAGGCCTTGCCAATGACTCCTAAGGTCGAGGCCCACTGTTTCATCCGCCCTACACGTTGTTTGGTGATCACTTTTCCTAGCCCCGAACATAGTATTCGAGTGAGGCCATGTGTTCTGGCATGACTGCCTGCTTTGTGCCCGTGATCAGGTAGATGAGCTCGGTTAGTGGCGGGTTTTCTCTCCTTAAGGGGAAACAGTGAATGCAGATTGTTGAGCGTTCACATCCTACTTGACCCTACAACCTGCCCTTATCGTCGAATTACTATTCCACGCCCCCCGTACGACCACAATTGTTGCAAACATTTTGAGCAATGCTACAACATTGTTTCAATACAATAACTTCCATCGGCATTCAGCTCTATCCTTGTAGATGATCACGTTGTCCTTTGAGCAGCAAACTTCCCAAAGGTCTACGTCTCCTAAGGCGTTAATTTAACACCTACATTATCATTCGAATCGGTCGAATCCCATTCAATAAAGAGCACACGATCCGATGCACTAAAAAACGATAAAACCGGGGGAAAAAAACCGGATGTATACATTTGTACTTGACATGTCCATGTCCCTTGTTCATCGCTATCAACAACAGTGTTCTTGTCCACTTTCCGGAGGCTCTTCATTTCTCTACTCGTACACAATTTTTTTTTGCCATGACCAACAGGAATCGGTAGAAATTCCACCTAATTAAACTCAAAAATAAAAAAAGATAACTCAAACTCAACGTGAAATTTGTGTAATAGACTAAGAAAACTAGTTATGACAATGGAAACCTTGTTAAATCCTAGCATGCGAAGATCATAAATGATTAATTGAACCATTTACAGCTTATATAATGTATCGATTTTCCGCTTTGATTATATGTTAAGACAGATATATCACGCAATGCCTGCGAACCCAGTGATTTTAACCCAAGGTGATTATATACTGTAATGGCTGTGCGAGGCTGCTTTTCTAATCAGCTGCATCTTGTTTTTAACAATGCGTGACGTTTCTGACACAGAAAAAAAAATAAAGAGAGAGAACGAGACGGATGTGTGTCACGGCACAACGACAAATTTTTCGGAGAAGGGACTTTTAAATATTCGACGTGCGGTATAATATGCAAACATCATTTAGAAAAGTTGGCTCTGCGAAAACGCAAGGATTGAAGATTGCGGCACGCAAGACCTCAGGGAAATCATATCTTAAGCCTTTTGTTTTCAACAAAAACTGTAAAACTTTTTAATCTCCAAAAATATTATATCCGTAATAAAATTTTTTTAATAATGCTATATGTATTTGTCTTTGTCGAAATGCTGTGTTCCATGTTAAATCGTGTCATTCACCTTCTTTTTCCTTTTTTATTTCTCCCTTGTTTATGTATTTCCCTCTTTCTTATATTTCATCTTTTTTTACTATTTCTCTTCTTATTTCATAAGAAATAAAACGGTTTATTATTTGAATGGGTTTAGTTGCGAGCGTTAAAAATAAGACAACGGCCTGAAATCGGGTTCGGCGAGAAAAGTTCGGAGGAAAAGAAATGAAACTTATTTGATGGAGTTATAAGGAAATGAATGTGGATTTCTTTTTTATTCGAATGATGGTGGTCAATAAATTTTTATTCTTGTATTTCGGAAGGTGAAAAACAAGAATAGATGGAAAAAAGACGAGTGAGCTTCAGCAGGAATTGCAGGGACTTTTTAATTATGGCTAAACACGTCTGGATCTAGTAATGAAACCAGTGAAATAGCAATGTTCACTCGAGAATTTTGACTCAATTTTTTTGCAGCTTTTATCTAGTGCAAAATTACTTTCCTAAAAACTCGAAGTGTCCTTTAATTCTTGGACACTCCACGACCGCAGCGGTGGCTGCTCAAATTGTTGCAACGTTGGCAATATCACGGTGGCATAGCGCAACAATCGTGGATGTGCGGCTACAACTAACCTAGCATTAGCAAGATACAGATTTCTTAAAAATTAGGCAGAAGTTACATTGACAAACTTTTTACTCACCCAAAAAGATCCGCTAGTTCAAATTGATCAGTCTTCATAGTAAACTTCGTCCGCAAGCAAACTTACGGAAGTTTGCTGCAAATTTGAGGTAAGTAAGCTGGTTGACGCGCAAACTTGCACTTACTTGCTGCAAACTTGCAGCAAACTGTTGTTGCGGTCTGGGAAACTGGCACACTTTTCAGATAAAAACTGCAGTATTTCTTCGAATTCCAGCAGGTAGTTAATACACGATATCCAGCATTTGCTGAATTTTTGGAAGATTCGTCGTGATCACCGATCTAGAGAATCGTCTAAATCTAAAATAATGTTCCAATAGCTTTTCAACTGCCTAATTTCGGAAGTAGACAATAATACGAGGAGAAAAAAATAACGTCAATCTTTTTACTTACTTTTTTGCCAAGGAAATTAAACTTGGCAAACGATATGATTTTTCACCCGTCGTTGAATTTAATTAATGACGGTTTCGTAGAAAATAGCGTTTCTATCGGCCAATCTTAGTAAAATAAAAATATTAAAACAAGATTGTTATTTCCTTGCCCATGCGTAACAGTTTTTCTTTGCAAGCTCAAATTTTTCATTGTTTTGTTTTAAGAATGGCCGTCTAGCTGCAATAGCTACGACGATCATTCAGTCCGGAGACAGCCATTGAGGAATGCGGGAAAAATGATATTGCCAATCATTTTCCAAAAGTCGCCAAATCATAAAACTTCCTAGATTAGTTTACTTTTCGCATTTAGTCTTAAAGCCCTTTTACAATCCATTTCCATAATTTGTTTCCAAAAACTGATCCGACTAATAAATTGAAGTATTAAGCTATTTAACTAAACAAACTTTCTGCGAAATTTCGTTTCTTCCCTTATCTCGGCCATTAACGCTCTAACAATCGTTAGTGTATTCATCCTTATAAATATCTCATAAGGTGGAAAGAGTCCTTTTAACTGAATGAATCCTCCATAAAAGAATAAAATTAAAATGAATTTACGGGAAATATAAAAAGACTAAAATCGGATAAAAGGTGATGGAGGAATAATAATAAAAAAGAAATCGTTCAAGTATAATAATCATCAATATGAACTTCGAACTGGAAGGGAAAAGAAAAAGGAAGGGGGAAAAAAAAAGATGAAACATGTTAATTGAGGAATATCGTTGGATATAAGTCCAAATTTAAATTTATAATAAGGTAGACAAGACAAGTAAAAGTCAAAATAAAATTAGAAATTATTTCTTTGTCCCGTTTTGAAGTAAGAGAATTCTTTTTTTTCTCCCTCTTTCCATTTTTTTTCCTACAAGAGGGATAGGAATTCAGAGTTAATGAAATTCTTCGGTCGTTATGGTAGCTTTTTCAAACATTCGTTCATATCATGTCTTTTGTAAGGTGTCAGCCGTACTTGACAATTAAGCGAAACATTCAACTTTTTTTCCCCTTATTGAAAAACTTGTTGATTTATTTTAAAAAAGCTTGTTTTTCTTTAAGTCAAAAAGAAAATCCTCCCCGATATAATTAAAATTAATATATCGTCCAGATGAAAAGAATCGAAAGCTTAACAATAAAAATATAGTTCCAGTTTGTCCGTCTGTTCAACAACAGATCGTTATTATCACCATAAATCCGTGTAGTTCATGTCGCGGCTCATTGCCCATTTTCCAGAGCGTGACCCTGTGCCTTGCTTTGACCACGTTATACTCATTAAATATACGACAGCATTCTCTCAACGTTCATAATAAATTCTCTCCCGGTTTTTTTATTTTATTTTTAGTTATTTCCAACGATGTTGCTAATGAATGCTGGAGAGAGGTTTTTGCGCTTCTCTTGGACGAGATTCAAAGACTAAACCCTTTCAAGTTTGTGTAGTTGGCTATTAATACGAATCATCCTTTTCCGGTTTTCTCGATTTCCTTTACGATTAACCCGGTCTCTTTTTTCCTCGCGAAATATTAGATTAAATCCGCGTTTTTTTTTGGATAAAGCGATTTCGGTTTATAAGCTTAGCATAAAAAATCTTTGCTCCCTTTTAAATCTGCTTATAAAAAAATCGATTCCAAATTTTTGAGGATCGCACTTAAAATGATTAATAGGACTTGATTTCTTTTTTAAAGATTTAAAAAAAAAATTTAATATCCGAAATCTTGATAAGGTGGGAGTTTTCATTATGGCTGTTAAAAAAAAGATGAAGGAAAAAAAATATTAGAAATGGAAATTTTTTGAAACAACATGACGTAATTGAAAAAAAAAGGATATATAAAAATTGAAGGAAGGAGTTGGAGGTTCAAGCTAAACCCAATTTTCATTCCCAGGTGGAATGGAAAGATAAGGAATGTTTATTTTGATTCATTTCAGAACAAGTGATACCACCGTGATTTGATTTATTACTCAAGTGAGTTACCTACTATTCACTAACCTACATTTTCCCTGCTGGAGCTTCTCTTTTTTCTCCTCGTTTCGATTTTTCCAATAACCCCATACGGGCGGCACACAAACGGCACGCACGCAAGTTTTTTTTTAAAAAAAGAAAAAAATTCATAGAATGCCTGATATAATCCAAAAGGGAGGGTAAAAAAAAACGGGGCAATAGGAATTATATTCCTTTTAACGCTAGCGACTGTAAATTCCGAAAAAAAAACCCTAGAGTTACGTCATTGTACCATCTAAAAGGAATTCCCATTGCGGTTAACTTTGTTGTCCTCGCCGGAATGAAAACTCTACCCATTTTCAATGGTTTGTTCGAAATTTTTTATTCTCCCTCCCCTCCATTTTTTAATTGAATATTACAAGCGGCACAGTTTATCATCCAATTAAAACGAATCGCTGCGGTTAATTCTGCGGAAAAAATAGTAATAATTTCGTTTATTCGGGGGGAAATTTTCAACTTTTGAAGACCCGTGAGTTTAATCAAGGATAACGGATGATTTTTAAGAGGGTCTGGTTGTTACGAGGACGAGATTTTATGTCGTTATAAATGTTTTAAGCTTACGAATGAAGAGAGCATAATTTTAAATGTTAGCATTAGTAACGCCTGGTTTCTTTTTTGCGGATTCGGAGCGAACGTAATTGCGTCTCCGGATTTGGGGAAGTTCCGGGTACGGTGACAATTTCATCGAGTGATAATTTTTCTAGCAAGAAATCGAGATTTTTTGCTTTTGGATAGGACGGGGCAGCAGTTCAACTTGCTACTGAAGCAGAGGAGATCTGTTGTGATGTTCTTCGAAATATAGGAAATGGACTTTAGCGAAAATTTGACCGGCCAAAAATTTCCCTTTCCCTAAAATATTTGCCATGGGCCTATGAAGGTGTCGCGTGCAGCTAGGGGGAGGCCTTGCGCATCAAGGAACGTCGAAAGGCGCTAAAAGCGTTTGTGCGGATCTGGGCCCATAACCTGATGTTTAATATATATTTCAACTAGTTAGGAGTTTACATGAAATCGGTGTAAACAAGAAGATTAAAGCATTCAAATAACGAACTATGCGTCCGTACTCCTTGCTCCCGTCTTCACAGCTTGACAAACTAATAAATCTTAAGTAATTTTCGCCCCTATCACATCTATCGAACATCAGACGATTGCTTCGCTATCAGAGATGTATGCCTATCTATATTTCACCGTGCTCCTCCAAAGTCAACACGTAAACTATGAGAAAACAAGACAGGATTAGCCCTAACCTTTAAATTTATCGATTCTGAATAATCGAATTCCAATATAGCATCGTTTAAATGTGCATGCTCTTCATGCTTCTCATTATGACAAGACGAAAGGACTCCAAAGCATTTAATAAAGCACAAAATCAAATTCACGGTCTCTCGATGGACAGGCGGCAGCACCGAAATATCAGCACGGCTACACACCCAAAACAAGTATAAAAATAAATATAAAACCAACTAGTGTATTTTTCCCACTGGAAAAACAACAGAATTTTTTATATCGTACATGCAGACGACAAATGGGCTGTACACTTTACAAATTATGTTGTTTTCCCCGAATAATTAATTACATTCGTACCTAATCCCCCTTCTCCGACGCCGATTCTTCCCCTCTGCACGTTTTCCGTTCATCAGTGCCCTCATAAATTATTAAAAAAGAAACCTCAGTTTCGACGAAGCCTTTTTCCATCCCAAAAAAAAAAAACAATAAGGTGGTAAAATGAGTGATGTCGGAATAAAACGGCAAAGTAAAATTATTTCGGTTTTTTTACGCGCCGATTGCATCTTTTTAACCGCTCTTTTCCATTAGGAAAGATTACGAGGTTTCTTCCGGTTTGGTGAATAGCTCTTGTTTTTCAAAACTTTTCCCTCTCTCTTTGTTGATACTTTTCTTCTGTGAAAGGTTTTTTATGATTTTTAAATAAGTTAGGTTAAGTTCGGCAGAAAAAAATCTAATCAAAATTCGAAAACGGTTTTCAATGTTGAACAAAGTAAACTGAAAAAAAAAAAAAAAGAAAAAAAGAAAATATAAGCAATAGGAAAAACTCTAAAACTTCGGAAATTTTTTTTCCCTCTCTCGATCCCAATTGGGGATCGATCAACAATGATAACCATAAAAAAGCTTTCGTTTATTGTTTATACCATTTTTCCTCCGGATTAATTTCACCGGTCCAGGATTAATAGGACAACTTGGTAAGCAAAAAAAAGTTGACGTATCATATTAAAAAATACACATTTCCCAGATAAATATGCGGCCTTTCATTTTTTTTCATTGTTTGTATTTTATGACGTCATTTCAAAAACCAAATAGCAAAAAATAAAATCTGCAACGCAATAGAAAAAATATAAGGAAGCTGAAAATATTTAATCGAGAATTTTTCAAATTGCCACGTAAAATTTTGTATATAAAATATTCGGGCATCTTTGGAATTCGACCGCGAATGCTTTGTTACTAAAGTTCAAAAAACAACGAGAGAGAGAGAGAGAGAGAGAGAGAGAGAGAGAGAGAGAGAGAAAAGTTTTTCGTTAAATCCCATGGGTAAAAAAATTATTTCGTTAAAGAATTAAGTTAATCATTTAATTGCGTGTAATTTATAATTCTTCGCAGTCGTATTTTAAAACTTGTCAAAACCAGGCGATGTTTAACGATTCCCCTCCCTTTTTCCCTCCACGTCGGTTTATATATTAGAAAATATACGAATCGATCAAACTCGTCAACTCGAAAAACGGGTCAAGACATTAGGTTTAAAAAAAAAACTCTTTTCGGGGATTTAAATTAGAAATTCGCCCAGAAAAAACACGAAAAACGGTTTTAGCTAAACCGAACTGCGTTCGAGGTATCGCTTATTTCCTGCAACGGACAGGTCATCAGAGTGATTAGCAGAGATTTCTGATTACTCAATTTACACCCATAGCATACACACGACCTTTTTCAATAATAGTTGCCGTAATCAGTCACCAAACGGATGAATGATTGGCATTTTCGTTAATTAAACCGCTAAAAACTGCAAGTGCGATTGTGTTGCGGTATTTCGTTCATGTTAAATGTATATTTCCCCGGTCATGTGCACATAACAGTTGAATGGGCTACAAAAAAAAAAAAGATACGGGGAAGAGATATTTATCGTATATAAATCTCAATTGCCTTATACGACATTGTCTAGGCAATGTTTCCAATTGGAGAGATTTTCCCTTCGGATTCCATATGCATGCAATATAAGTTACGAACGTAACGTTACTTTTCTCTCGTATATACGTTTAAACTGAATATGAACTATAAAAATTCAAGACGGTGTTTTCAGAAAATATTTCTTGAAGAAGAAAAAAAAAACACGTTTGTAGTATACCATATTCAAACATGTCCTACGTGGTTAGTATGACAAACTAAGTCCTTTTCACTACATTTGCTGTATATGTTTAGGGTGTCTGCTGTCTAAAATCAGCTTATGGGTCTATCGCGGGAATGTCATTTATTCGATAAAAAATTCATAACCACTTGAACATTAGGAAAATGTACATTTGAAACCCCCCCCCCCCCCCCCCCGGAAGGACGGCTTTGGATTTGAGTATTAGGGGAGGGCTTTTTTTTCGAGTAATGGGAGGAATTTGTCGGGCGAATAAAAATTTCCGGAGGAACGTGTATGAAAAATAAATATGTAGCGGTTTTGAGCAAGATCTAGCCACGCTAATTATAATTCTAGCCTTTGGTAGCGTTCAGCACAGGTAAAAATTAGGGATGATGAGGAGATCCGATGAACAGCAACTGAATAATAGTGTGATTAAGGTTTGCAGGCTTTAGTGGGCAGGACATGTAGTGCGAGAGCTCTTTATGGGTTTGGCTAGAGAGACTAGATGGAAGAGAGGCGACAAATCCGGCCATCTTGGTTCCACTTCCATAAGATCAATGAGAAGTCCTTATACATAGGTGAGACTTGCTTCTACTATCTTATACATAGGCGCAACCCATTTAACTCTGACAGCCAATAAGCAGACGTCCTGATCTGTCGCCTCTCTTCCATCCAGTCTCTCTAGGTTTGGCAGGTTTTGGATGGACGTCCGACTAGCCCTAGGCCTCTTGAAAACCGCGGCTTCGCTGGGGGGGAACCCTGACTAGCAGGCCACCTGCCACAATAAAGCAGCGTTTTTGACGTTTTTTGAGTGCTCCGCACTCCGCACTCGTGATGTCAATCCTAGTAGATCCCGTCATGGCCAAAGAATCTCTTATCTCTGTAGAACAACTCGCAATTAAAGAAGAAAGAAGGATAAGCAAACTCAACTGACATGTAAAGAGCAGTTAGGATACCAGGATGTCCACATCTATATAGCTGAGGACTTCAAATCTACGAAATCCAAACCCAATACCGATCAACAGTGTGTTTCGTTTAATGAGTAGACAGGAAAAATAGGCCTTAGATCCATGCAAAAAAATAAAGAAGACGTTACCACTATCCGATTACACATATAAAATATTAAAACAGTAATGGGATTAATTTTAATACAAGAAATCACATCGTGACCTGAATCCGAAAGATTTCCAAAATCCTTTTCATTAAGCAGTCAACATTATCTACCTTAAACCAATTTACAACCAATATGAATTAATTAATAAAATATTTACATATCCTGCTTCAAAGGTATTAGGATTTCCTAACCTAAACATATACTCAAAGCCGTATCCCAATGTTGACAATCTTAGTCCACCGTTCTGCATCACATATCCCGAGAAAACAGAAGGCGAAACTCGCAACTCGGTTAATTGAAGAATAAACACAAGTCACTAACAGAGGTTTAATCAGTTTCCGTTTTCATGTCGTGATGAAAATACGTAGAATGAGGAGATGATGACGACGACGACGACGGAAAGAATCAACTATCATCCGCTAAAATGGGATTTTGGGGGGGGGGGAGGGGGACACCCCGAATTACATATACTAACAAAACTGAGAGTGAGAGTAAAAAAAAGCTCAATTGCGGAACTTCCTGTTAAACATGGCCTTTCCAATTACGGGAAAAATGGGTTCTTTTTTTTTTTAAATTCCCGAGAGTTCCAACGGAACAGAAAAAAAAAATAACGAAAATTGAAATGAAAATGTTTGAAAAAACAACCCGATTTCGATTTAACGTTCATATTTTCCGATATTTTCGTAGCATTTATTAACGACTGAGTGATGTGATGACTTTTCAAATGCGTACGCGATCTGACTGTTATTATTGTAGTTTACTTCATTTTTTTATGTTTTAAATCTTTTGTTTTCAACTTATCTTCATCTTTAAATGTTTTTTTTTATCGAACGCTGCAAATTGGGGCAACATAACATTTGACTTATGGTTCTTTTAATCACAACGTTCGCGATAATGTTTAGCAAACGGATGCTGAATTTCTATAGAATAATATCAATGGAGGAATGGTATGGGTGAGTTATACGAAAATAATACCTAAGATATGCTTGTTAGAGGGAAATAATATAGATAGAATCAACTTTGGGAGGAGCATTATTTTAATGTATAAGATCCGGCGTTCTCGAATTGATTTATAAACTAAAAGCTGAAATGTTATCATAAATCTCTGAGAGCAGCGAAGGGAAACAAAGCAATTAGAAAATATCATTTCCAAGAGGCTTTAGCTCCTTTTAGAAAAGGAAAGTAAACAACTGACACATGTTCATTGGACTCTCGTCATTAAAATCCCTTTTTTCACTTCCGATTTACAAATTAATAAAAGACTACTCTTTCAAATTAAAAACTTGCTTTTTATTTTTTTCCTCCTCTTCTTCTCTCTCTCTCTCTTTTTTTGACCCGGATTTTCCCTATTTCTTTTTTTTTTTTTTTTTACTACGGAGAAGGAAAACTGATTGATCGAATAAAGCCTCGCTGACCGATGCGACTAATTCCGTCAGGGACGGTAATTACGACAAATCCTTTATAGAAATGTCGGTTTGCTTAATTGGAACGTGAAATTGGACGTGATCGGTTAAGAGGAAGCTTTTCCGCAAAGCCGGGAGAAAGTTCAAGTTTTCATTTTATGGAAGATGAGTTCTTACGTGGGCGGGAAAAATGAAATCAAGGGAGATGATTCCAGGTGGAAAGGAAGTTTATACAGGGTGGGACATTTTCCTGTGGTGTTTACATTTAATGTTTGTCTTATGGGTAACCATGGCAACCGCGACCTCAAAAACAGTTTTCACCGATTATAATATTTGCTCTACAGGTGCATCGTGCATCGAAAATAAAATTTGCAATCCATTTGCATGTTGCAGTGTTCCAAATTTATGGGATTTTCCTCTGAATTTTTATCTCAAATTTTGTTTCCACTCATTTCCTGAGGGAAATTATTCCTTGAATCAAGGAGAATAGTTTTGAATATGAGCTTGAACTAAAATAGTTTTGCTTTAGCAACAATATAATACCATTCTTTTTCTGTCGTTATAGAAATCTTCTAGGTGTTTTTCCTGCTC
Organism: Liposcelis brunnea; assembly: GCA_023512825.1. Classification (NCBI taxonomy): domain Eukaryota; kingdom Metazoa; phylum Arthropoda; class Insecta; order Psocodea; family Liposcelididae; genus Liposcelis; species Liposcelis brunnea. Next base: position 13,923,351 of record CM042071.1, read on the forward strand.
TAGTCACACTTTCAAGACTAGACAGAGGCTGTGCTTAATGATTCAGTTGTGATGGTGAGCCTGACTGAATAAGAAACGCCGTGTACCAGTGAGTGGTCACCCATCCAAAAATGAGTTGCACTCGATGTTTCTTAACTTCAGAAATTTCACTTCACAATTATTTATAATCTTTGTTTAAATTAATTTTTTTATTCCTTTGTTTAGAAATTTTCTTGTTTCGCTTATGACGATCCGCACGGACTATTGAGCTCCTCGACATTAAGATTTGTCCATGCTCTAAGGTTAGAACCCGTAGGGCTGTGCGATATTTATCGATAACAAGAGTATCACGATATATCGATATTTCTGCTTTGTTTACCTTATGACAAAATATCACGATAATTTTTTCTTCTGCTTGTTGATAAATATCGCACAGCCCTTTAGAAGCCATACTTTCTTAATTTTCTTTAGACCATGCGAAGTTGACTGGCACTGGCCTCAGCAAAAACTATGACTTACCTGAAAAAAAGAAGAAAAAACTATTAATCTTAATTCATTTTTTTTTGCAATTTCTAATCAAATTACCGGGTTTTAAGAAAAAACTGCCCCAGTAAATTTATTTTCCTTACCAACGCGATATCTTTTATCTACGTCATCATACGATTCAAAGAAAACTCATCCCAATCTTTCCTTAACTCTATCAAACTCCTTTTAAATTCGGATTTTTTTCCCTTTCAGGTAAGCCGCCGCCACTGCTTTTCAAAATATTGAATCAATGCCAAACCAGGATGATAGATGAACCGACGCAAGATAGATTTCACGTATGTATTATCCATCGAAAACATCTTTTAACTTCCAAAATGATTTTTAATCGTCGTTTTGGATTTAACCGGGGGACCGATTAAAAAACAATTTAAAGTAAATTAATTTTGTTGTAAACGACTAACTCGACCATCTGTTTGGTGGATAAAAAAAGCTACTTTAAGAAGTCGTACACAGCCACAAACAGATTTGTCGTCCGTAAAAGCAACGTTATATCTCTTACGCAAGAACAAACCATTCATCATTATGTTTTCCCATTCCCGAGAATGACATATCCAGGTCATTACCATTAAAAAAAAATTCCCCGGGAAACTTGGATGAATTAAAAAAGGAAGAAAAACTGGCTTTTTTTTCTCATTTTTTTTCCCCAGCACAAGTCTTGAACACGTATTTTCTAATACCCTTTTTTCGGGTTCTCCCCCTTTTCTGAGAAAAGCGCATTTTAAATTTTAAAGTTTCCGTTAAGCACTACACCCCTTCGCTTTTGATTTTTGCATTTAAAAAGCTTCGCGAAGGGGAGAAAACAAAAAACCTTGTCAGCTTTATGATTCGTTAACGTTCCAGATCGTTCCAGTGCCCTGAATCTTAATGCGGAGGATAAGTTTATGTGCGTGATAAAACTGATAACCAAAAGCGAGTAATTAAATCGCTGAGGGAGAAGAAAAAAAATATATATAATAAGGTACGCGTTTTGTTTCTATCCTTAAAAGTTCCCCCCCTTTCGAATACATTTATGATAAATTATACGCAGCAAACATAACATTATCTGAGGTTAAAAGGGGGATCGTTAAAAAACTAGATGACTTCCCTCCAGGAATTTTCGGGAGGGGAAAAGAATGAATCCAAGCAGAAAAGATTCATGGAGAAAAGATTCATGGACCACCGAAACTTGAGCTATTAATTTAATTGTGGCGACAGTTTATGAGTTTAATGGAGTGTTTCTGTCGTGTGTTATGTTGTTATTTTATAATGGTAACCTTGCCTTGAATTCTAGAACGTGGATTGTTACTTCCTTCTACGTGGGTAAAAGTGAAAGTGAATGAACCTTTTTCCGATCATTAAATTACTCCGGCAAATTCCTCGTTTGAAGAAACTGGGCTGAAAGGAGATTTTATATGAACTTTGACCTACTCCGTTAAGCTGATGGAAAATCTCACAAAGTGTCCTCTAAAGGCCATTTCTATTCAGACCAAGTTTGCAATGTTCATGAATTTCCACTTTCGGAAATGTTCCCTCCTTAATTTACAAAAATTTCAATTTTTACCGCAGCTTTAGATTTTACCTCAGGTGGCTCAGGTTTACCCCGCTTTAATCCTATCCCATAACTGAGTCCCTTCATGCCCGCCCCTGCATCTCTATGCACAGCAGCAGCCGCTCCCTAATTATAAGAAAATTTTATCGATTCGCAAAAGCTCTAATTTTCTTTTCTTGGTTTTCCCAAAGGAAAACGTGTGGCATTTGCTGCGGTTTTAAGCTCCGGGAAAATGAACAAAGAGATGAGAAGCTGAAACGGTGAATCATTTATTAGAGAATTAAATGATATTTGTTTTAGGGTCCAAATAAACCTTTTTAACGAGCAATCCAATATTCTCTCTTCAGAACGGGAATCTCTCAAGGAGGAATTATTGATTTCCTGTAGGCGCATCCTTTTGTACAGCCCGAAGCATGACACGACTCGGATCCCCCCACAGACTTGGATTGATCATCAAATATCAGCTGACCTAGAGTAAACTTATACTTTGAATCAAATCTCACCTGATACGTTTTACAGGGTGGTTCAAAGTTTTGTATTTCCACCGAGTTGAGTTGGCGTCGAAAATTAATGTTTTGAAACTGGGAAATTCCGGGAAAGGAATTTTTGCGTTAATATTGCCCGTCTGTCTGTCAAATACTTTAAATCGTTTGGTCACCATAACTTTAGAGCAGAAGAGAATGTCTCAGGCAACACTGCACTCAATGTGCAAATCTTGACATTATTTGGTATAAAAAGTAAATACAAATTCGATAAGTACATATGGCGCTTGCTTATCAGCTGAACGCGTGAGGCGTCACTACAAAACGCAAGCTCTTATCTTTCGTAACCTTACAGCACACATTACATTCCACGTACAAGTTAATGCACTTTCTATAGCAATCAAAGAGCATTAGGACGTTTCCGCACATCGTAATACGGCTACACGTCAATTCCCCCCCAACTAAATTGACTGTTCATTCACATGCAACAACCCATAAAGACATAATTTATTTTTTAAAAATATTCACAAGGAAATCAAACCAGAAACCCATAAACAAAAAATATCCTAATTTCCCATGAAGTTTTATCGATAACAAATCACTATGAAAAAGAAATCTAGGCCAATCTATTTCATTACGATTCAATCATAAAATTGTAAAACAAGATAAACACGAACTACTATTTAAGCTAACATTCGCCCCCCCCCCTTCCCCCTCCTCCGTAATCCGGGGATCGCAAAACTACTGTTAACCAATATTTGTGTATTTTTGAGTATCAAGTTTTGCTTCAAAAGCACTATCAACAACAAAGTTTATGTACCCAACTTAGTTTTCGTGATCTTTATGATTTATGTTCTTCCGAAAGTGACATAAAATAACCGATCGATAAAATAGCGGTTGTGGGAAAATGTTTGGCGGAATTTATGGCACGTGCATTTCGGGCTTTTCGTTTTTTTTCCAATTTTCCATCGGACCCATAAAAAAAAAATTCCTCTCTTCCTTATACGCAATACATCAACGTTTCCTTTCTTCGAAAACGGGGAGTATTTTGGTGTCTTAAAAGAGCTTAGTGGTTGTCAACCGCCAAACTCCTTTGCGGTTCGAGACACCCACCTAGCAGTGTGATTTTACAATGCAGATTGATTCTGTTTCCCCGCAAGTAAGGGTGAAATTTTCTCTGAAAAGAAGCTTACACAAGCTTACTCCCTAATTTTCTTCCGTTACCTGAAAACGTTGAAAAGATGTTGACCTGTTAGCTTTCAGCAAAAAAAAAATTATTATTTTCCTTCGGGAAAAATCTTTATGGAAAAAAAAAATGGCTACTCATTCCCGATCTGAGAGAGAAGAAGAAAAAAATGATGAAAAATAACGGGAGTTAAAATGAATTATATTTTGAATGATTCCGTTAGAGGAACGAGAAAAAAAAACACGAAAGAATATTTATCAATATAATGGAATAAGCAAGAGAGGAAACTCTATCTTTAGAACGGAAGATTGATTTGAGTCGGAGCACGAACGCGATCATGCTGGTAATATTCAAGTTCATTAATAACGTCGTACTCCTGTTGTGATGATAATGGCAGTTTGTGTCTCAGTTGTGGACTTATCGTCTAATTCAAGTTTCATTAAAAAAAATAAGGAGGAAGAAAAAAAAATAAGGTAAACATTGTAACAGGCGATGAAAAATGGGCGTTGTGTCAAAGCGTATCCATTTTGTTTTCATAATGGTGAAAAAAAAAATCCAGCTATGATAGTAATTATGAAGAGATTTTTAATCGATAATCCTTCAATTTAGAAATAAAGTGATTGGTGCAGTGTAGGGAGTGGACATTTCGATGATTCGTCTGCTACATGGACGTACAGCAATTTAAAAACTGGAAGCTGCCATAATCTCGAATTTATCGGTCACCATTTTTTTTTTGATTTGAGAATGGCGGCTGCCAAATTTCGGATTGCCTTTCAATTTTCAAAAAACAAAAACTAACCACTTCAAATATTTGTCATCCACCTACTCATTCCATCGATTTTTCTGTTTCAATTCCACGAGACCGAATCCTACATGTCCAAAACGTCGATTTTCCTGATGATTCCCCTAGCATTTATATCAACACCCACCTACTCAACAATGATACACGCCTGGGAAAACGAATAGTTATTATCCACAAAACAAACGTTTTTGAAAAAGTTTTAAATCTTATAAAATGATTTTGAAATTAAATATCGTTTTCGCGTGTTCAAACGAAATCATTTTGAAATCTTTTTAATGGCTTGTTTGCAGCTAATGGTCTTGTTAGAAGAATACATCAAAATTCAATCCGGTCGGTATCCGGCCTATCGATAATGATTATTATTACTTTTTCGACAAACAAGTAAAATTCCCCGCAAACTTTTCTTCTTTTGACTTTGGCTTAATTACGTTTCCCGCCCAACGAAACTAACTTATAAATGCGTCACTTGTTTACATGCAGCATTTCAGTTCATAGGCAATCCTGGATGGGGATTCTCGAAGATCTTTAGGTACGTCGCAGTTTTTTTGGGCAGGATGAAGGCTCGCGTACTTAGAAATTTGAGGATTTTTGTATGATGGCAAATGGCCAGACAGTCAGAGACAAATGGACAAGTAGCCCGAATTGGTCAGGAGAAAAATGGCCGCCAATGTCTCTGACTGTTTGCCACCTGCCACCATAGAGCTTTCTAAACTGGAATTTGTATTGTGGCAATAGAATTATAGCCCTTGATTGACTAATAACAATCCAGCTTCAAACTTTCATTAATTACTAAATCACATGTTTATTTAAACGATGCAAGTTAAAACTAAAATGTTCAAATTGCATGAAAAATCGCTTTTACAGATGGTCAAACCATCCTTTTAAAAAATCAGTAACCCCCCTCCTCCAAAAATAAGATAACTTTATTAGATACAGGATCGATCGTGAAATTGCATTTTCCACGATCAAACAAATGACCATAAATATAGCCGCATGTGCTCAGGTAACTCCATTATAACGATAACGAGGCGATGCAGGCGTGTGGCCTATTGATTAATGTAATGTACCAAGAGTGCTAAGAAAATTACATAGAAAAGGCGGGGTTAAAATTCCGTAAGGTAAACGGAGACGGAAATTCCTCAACGTAAAATCCTGCTAATAGGGGAGAAATTTCCGAAAAGTGAAATCTCGTTACCTTGAGCTAATATTCCATCACGTTGATAATTTAAAAATTTCACATGAGATTTTTCCCAAAAAAAAGCGTGAATGATCAATTGGGACGTGTATGCGGGGAAGATTCTCACCGATCAATGGTCATCTTCAATTTATTTCAACTCCTAAATCTGTCACTGCATCACGGAAACTGAACGTTCTTGGTATTTTAACTCTTGTTTAGCAAGATATTTATGGTGTTCTACCATGATTTCCTCTGGGTCTGAGAAAATTTAAACTTATACGTTCAATATATCAACGTATAACTTGTATTTTAATCTTTCAACTCATCACATCTTTCTCGTTCTTTTTCCTTTACTTTTTCTTCTTCGCTTTTTTTTTTAAACTTTTGCTGCTTTTGAAGTGACCTAAATAATACTCCTTTTTCATTTTGACAAGGTTAAAAGTAAAAGTGAATCTCGTGCGAGGTTAGTATATGAACATGTTCAGTTCACATGCCCAGAGACCTAAATAAGCTTGAAAGGAGAAAATCGCGTCAAAAAGCAGCTGAGAGCATTAAGTGAATGGCAGCGCCATCGACAAAAGGGCTCCGGAAACAGACTAATTAGTGAACCTAATGAGGCTGCGGGATACTAAAAACGGCCTCGCTGCTGTTGGAATAAGGATCCTTCCCTGTAAGATATTTCCTGAGTAAAGAAAATTTCGATCAGAAAGTTCATTTGCGGCAGGATGTGAAAGGCCAACTACCTGCTGCCCAAATAGTGGTGGCAAGACCTCGAGGAAGGCCGTGTAACAGCCTTATTGCAAGATGGGCCTATGTGAATAGGGAACGGTGTGTATATTTCCCTTTTTAGGATTTGACAGATTTTACAATGTTAATTTTAGATTTGAAGATGCGAACCAGGCGACTGCTGTGCAAAGTATAAAAAAATCTGCTAGGATGCTTCGTGGGTGTGGATTGCCTTCGACGAAGGAGTGAAAATTTAAATTCTGCAGCTTCATCGGGATGTAAGAATTTTTGTTTTTAAAAAACCAATAGCTAAGTCAGTCGAAGAATAAAAAATCCGATTGGGAAAAAAAATAAAGAATTTCATTATCCCAGTTTACAAAGCTCTCAAAAGAAGAGAAAAGTGAAATGGATGCGAATTAAAACGCCTTACTTTCCTTCCACAAAAAAATAACTAAATCTTATTGATAAATATCATTCTCCATAACAAAAAGTGTCCACAATAAACTATCACTGTTTTCTTCCAGACTTTCTAAAATCGTTATTTTTTTTAAAATGATTAATTAATAGAAAATGGCTTTAGCCGGCACGGTAAAAGTGAAGGAACGTCACACGTTTTTCAAACGATGACAAGTCATCTAGCATAGGTCTAGAACACGTCAATCTGTCACGGATAGTGGTGGTGACAGCTTATTTGCAAGCTTTCCATCTTTACCCAACGTTAAACGCTCCGACTTCTGTCAAGTAATATTAGCATGAACGAACGGTTTCGCCACGATCCGGTAAAACGTACCGTTGGCTTTACAGGAAGTTAAATAATAGAGATGGCACGAGGAAGCTAATTAGGTTTCGGCCGAATTCTCAAAGCCATATCAAGATTATCAAATAAATCGGGAGGTGTAAGTAGGGATTTAAATAATTAACACGTGCTTAGCGCTCCCGCGTGCATGCGCGCTTCATCTCGAAAATAGGAATTTTTTTTTATTTTAAGAAAAACGGAACAAGAATTATGAGCAATCGATAAAGATATGATGTCACTTTATATTATTCAAGTACGAAGAAAGTCAATAATAGAGTTTGAAAAACAAAGTCGAGTGGAACGGAAAATTACTTTCAACGATATAAGTAAAAACAAAGCCTCGACTCTAGTCGCTTGGTGGAGTTGAACTTTAATAAAGTTAAAGAATTATATTTAAAAAAATTCTTTCTCAGTCTCTGGCAAGTCGGGTTTGGGCGAGTGGTTTGTCCCAGGAAATTGGATTTCGACCTCTTTTTTTTTCTTTTTCTAAAATAGAAGATTCGTTCCTGATGCTTTTTCACTTTCTTCAATCTTGATAACGAGTGCCTTTTGTTTTTTAAATAGGCAATAACTGAAGTCTTGTCAGGGGAATAATTCTTTTGCCTCAATGGGGGAAAAAAAAGATGAAATGGTTGGAAAGAAGTCTTGAAATGGAAAAAGATCGGAGATAAAAAAAATTATTTTTTCGCTTTAGTTTTAAAGAAATGATTGTTGGGAAATATTATCATTCCGTTAAACCCCACCATTTGATTGTTTGCCCATTGCGATGAGAGGAAGGGTAGCCAAGAAAATAAAATTCATTTTTTTTAAAAAGGGTTTATGGGGTTATTCCTTGGGGCAAGGTAATGCAAATTAGGATCACTGGTGTAGTTGGGGATGGAATGGTATGTCGGTGGAATAATTCAAAGAAACACGTGTAGTAATTATTAGTGTCGGCCTCATGGGTGTGAAATACAGATAAATAAAATTCTACTGTTCATGTATTCATTTAGCTTAGATAATATTTGGATTCAAACTTTCAGAAAACATAAGCTCACAAGAAGAAGATCCCTGGGCCCATAGCCTGTTGAATCATGCACAAATCGCAGGGATTTGTCAATTACCAAAATTGAACGATCATGGGCTCGAGGAATCCTCTTAGCGAATTCCAGTTGGTGTTGATACGGGATTTGTGTTGGGACAATCAACTCGCATTGCTCAAAGCACCAAATGCACTTTAGATCTCGGCCCAAATTAGAATATTGGCGCCTATCACACGAATAATCGATACGGCGATCTGTGCATTAAGCTGACCTCCCAGACGACGACCCGTTGTCTCCGCACTATTCGACTAATCAAAGGACGCTTAACCCAATCAACCTTTTCCTTTATTTCTACTCTTCGAATTCCCACTACCTCCTCGCACACACATCCATTACAACTAATGTAAGACAACATCTGCATCTATAATTCGTTAAAAGCAAATCGAAACTCCATGAATTATGTTTAACTGAACGTGTGCATCTCAAAACACTCGCATGACAAGACTTGAAAACCAAACACTTAATGTAATTTTAAATGGAACATTGTGACAAGCGTATGGAATTTGGGTCTGTGGAAACCAGGTTAAACATCCCAAAAAAACAGAGAGGAAAAGAGAAAATGTATCAGTTAATGAAAAACAATCAGTGAAGTTGAAATATAGAGTTAAAAGTTTTCGGTTGAAATTAAATAGGGAATCTTTGTAAATCTCCTTGTAGAAACCCCAAAAGGTCAGTTTCTTTCGCATCTAAATCAATCCCCAAGTCCGAGGCCTGCTAGAAATGGGCCATTGGAGAGCTGTAAACTCGTCTCTGACCCGGCTTCTTTCCCCGACCCCGAAGTATACGAGAAGAGATATTTTCCGATATGAGGAAAGATATTTTTTTTTAGTCGGATTTAAAGTATCTATCGATTGTTGGGTTTCGACGATTGCTTCATTCGCAACGACACAGGTGACGAGATTTGAATAAAACTTACGGGAATAAATTCAAAAAAAAAAAAAATCCTTTAATTATGAATATTTTTACAGGCGCTTCATTCATCATTATTAAACTCTCTCATCTGTTTCAAAAAAGAAATGTTAAAACCGCGAAAGGCTTCGTCGCTCATTTTTTTTTATTTCCAGCGAGAAAGGTATAATTAAGTATCACTTGATATTCTTTTACTGGGTCATGGAAACCCGTGGAAAGTCTGCATCTTTTTTTAGTAAATTCATTTGTATAGCTCTTATCCAGGTTAGATAAAGCGAGAGATTCGTCTAAAGTCCTTGTATAAAAAAAAAGGTATTCCGTGTAATTTATATAAAAGCGAGAAAAAAATATATGGAGATTAGTAATAATTTTTAAAAATTTAATTTTTAGGTCAAGTGCTTATGTTTTTTTTTCGGACTGGCAAGATATGCTTATTAGGAATTTTAAAATATATATTAATTCGTAATGTTGGGTCAATTTTATTTAATGAAAACAAGATGTTTTTGCGGGTTCTATTTGGTAATTGAAAGGAATGAGCATCTTTATTTCATATTGATCCATGCATGACCATGGCTGCTATTTCTTATCCCTCAAGTATACCTGACGAAGTCAGGACCCCTGGACTGATACACGGTTCCAAGATAGAGGGAGAGTCGGGGCGGGAGTATTTGGTCCTCAATGCTTTGTCTGGAACTATGCTGAAGTCTACGCAAGCTACACTGAAACTATGCAAGCTGAAGTCTACGCCATATCTCTTTGAGCTGGAATCAACCTCAGAAAAGGTCTAACAGGCCATTAACTTCTCAGACAGTCAGGCGGCCATTAAGGCGATCAGCGCCTGGACATGCACCTCGAAACTAGTCTGGGAATGCATTCTTCTGTTAAGGCAGTTGGCGCAAGATAACCAGGTAAACATCACCTGAGTGCCAGGACACTGTGGGATACCGGGGAACGAGAAAGCGGACGAACTCGCACGAAAAGGTGCGAAGAAGTCGATCACCGGCCCGGAATCCTTCTGTAGCCTCCCAGAGAGCTATCTCAGGATGGCTCTGAGAGACTGAAAAGGTAGACAGAATGCCTTGGCATGGGACAGATTACCCGGCCTTTGACACTCCAAGCAGTTCATTGGTGGGTACTCTAGGACCAGAGCCAAGCTACTTCTGTCGCTCTCCAAGAAAGTGCTAAAAAGGCTCACTGGCCTTCTTACAGGCCACTGCGAACTTCGGGCCCATCTCTACAAAATGAGGAAGGCCGAAAGTGAAATTTGCAGGCTGTGTACAGGAGCATATCGTCTGTTTCTGCGAAGCTGCCTCCGCATGCCGGCTCAGAATCCTTGAGGAAGCATTCCCCTCACCCCAGGTGATTAGGGCTTCGGCCCCTGTGAAAGTCTTGGAGTTCTAACTCCGATTTAAGTAGTATCAAATAGTAAGGGCATGGCACAATAGACCACTAGATGGTCCCAGTGTCCCGGCGGGCATTACTGGTCCCCTCCCCTCTTTTAACAAAAAAAAATACCTGATGAAATGTTTCTCTTGCGTCAGTAAACATCAAGAAGCCAATTACAACTGCAGTGTTACAATGAACAAGTGCAATGACCCATCCACTTATAGGAAAAAAGGTTTTTATTAATAATTTTTCTTCATGAGCGAATTTTATTGCCTTATTATTCGCATTCGCTTCATGGAACTTTTCGAATTTTTCAAATCCTAAGCTGCGATTCCAGCAAACCTTTACTCAACATTTGAGGTACCCATTACCTAAACACCCAAGTACACATTGTCCAAGCGCACAAAAATTAAAACAGGTTAGTTACAAAGATTCACCGTCACGAAACCCTTTTCACAGCATTGATTACTCCTCCATAAAATCCTCTTACCTTAGATTCATTACGGTTGCAAATGAAGTATTACTCCATTACATTCATCTCCGTTAAAGTTTAATTGTAGATCCTCCTTCAGGGATTCCGAGAATCCCAACGGGAGGAAAACATTGAAAATTTTAATTTAATACGGAAAAAAAATTCCATATCCGCTTTTTTCTTTTTTTTTTTAATAAATATGATCAGGTGACATTAAAAACAAAAGCACAAACGCATGTATTTCGATTTTTTTACCCCCGGAACATAGATGTAAAAGCGCAGAGTATACTGTATATACGTACGTTTCCCCATAATAAGTGAAAAGTGAAGTGAAGCGACGGACGTTACACACGTACTTCATTATTAACAGACAATTCCCTGGGGTCTACCCTGTGGTGGAACGCTTTTTTGTTGTTGGCATTATAGTTGTGTTGCCACGCCTCATACCGTATTCATGCTGTGAGCTTTCTCTCGTCTACTGAATGGAGTTCCTTATATCTTTGCAAAAACCGGTATACGCTTTTGTGTATCTACTAAAGGAAAACGCTTCCGTGTCCTTTATTTGCGTTTTAACGAGAACATGCTAAAATGCGAAATTTCGCAGGGGGAGTTTTGCGGGATCCGACCTGGATGCTACGCCGAATTTATATTTCGTTTGAATATTTTTATTATCCCGCAGCAAAATATCAAATAAGTCAACTAAGCAAATCTTAGGATGAATTATTCCATTACGAGGGGAAAACAATTCGCATGAATCTGTGTTTGACGTAATATCTCTTACTCTTGAATGGCTAAATAGCGAGTCAGCAAATCAATGAATTCATCTGCTGACTTAGATATCTTATTAATCCTCAACTTTCATCTCTTCGATTTCCCTATCCTATTCAAAAGTTTTCGCGGGGTTTTCCCACGGTGCTGATTACACAACTCCCGGAAAGGATTTTTTTTTTTCAAAAAGAAAAAAAAACTTAAGGGAAGCCTCTCTTTCACCTTTTACTTATGCAAATTTTTTTTCATGTCAATAAAAAAAAAAGGAACCATCTTGTGACCCTCGAGATTTTTATTGCCTTTTTGACGTGACATTCAGAGACCGAAGTAATGATATCCTTTTAGGTTTTTACGACGTGGCATGACAACATGTAGACCCCCTCAAAAATATTTATTGCATTTTTTTTTCTTTTTTACACGGAGTAATACATGCAACCCGGGAAAGAAAACGTGAGAAGCAATAAACAAAAGAAATGAGACGGGATTTTTTTTTTTTTCGTACGTGAGAAATAAGTGAAAAACGGGGTTTTCAGGGTCTGCGGGGTTTCCCACTTATCACGTCGTTTTGCTAAATGTAACGGATGATAAAAGCTACTCTTTGTTTGGAAAAAGGTAACAGTGAAACGGTATTCCTTCGTTATTTGCTAAAATATATATACGAAGGTTAAGGTTTTTACGCGTTTTCTCTAGTGAAGAAAAAAAAAAAATTTAGTGCGGTTTTACATTTTATTTTTATGTTAATATTTAATGCGGAATGAAAGTGTTGGTTTGACGGTTTTTATGAAGTTGGGAATTTCGTTATTCTCTCGTGAGAAAGTATTATGGTTTAGTAGTAAATCCGAACAAAGAGGTGGATATTAAAAAAAGAAAAGTATTCACAAATAATTCATTTTGCTGGTTTTGCAGAACCTGGATCCCTGATGCGGGGTTCTGAGCATTTAACGGACCAACAGAGTAAGAAATACCAACGTGCGAAAGCGCAAGGGCAAGAAAATGGAGGGGCTCTGCACTAGGGCAGCTCCTAAAAATTCTTCAATAAAATTTTTAAAGAAAGTGCGCAAGTATGCTTATTACGATTTCTGTCGTCTTCAGTATGGCGAGCCAATCAATTCTCGGTGGCCAGAGAAATTATGACGCATATGATGTCATCTGATCTTCTTAATTGGCTTATGGTGAGATGTCATGGTTCAAAAATGGCGTCCAGAAATCCTTTTGTCTGGCCACTCTCTGGTTATATAGTGTAGCAGTCTCCTTTATAGCATTAGGCTTTTTGCTACAACTACAAGAAATTATCCTTTTTAAATAATGAAAATCATTTAGATATATCTAATTCAATTTTAATACATGAGTTTTCCCATTTAACATTTAATTAATACTGTTTTATAGACCTTTCTCGTTGGTCTCTCCAAATGATAATGAACAACAGCCGAAAAACTACTTGTATTTATACCCCCTCTATCGATGCTCAAATGTTCATCTTTCATGAACATTCCATTGTTTTTTTACGAATAATAACATTCAGATCTCTATGTTTTGTTTTTGATTCAAATTCCAAAATGGAATCGCGAAGTAGTAAAGTGTTTACATTTAAATTATCTAGAACGTTTTGGACTACTACAATAGGCTCAATCACCTCGAGCGCACAATCACAATCACCACAATCACCTCGAGCGTAGAAAAGAAGCGTCGGTAGGCCACAAAAGATATGGCATGACGACATTATAAGGATGGCGGGACTGAAACGGCCCAAGACAAGGAAATGTGACAAAGTTTGAGAGAGACCTTCGTTCAGAATGGGCGGATATAGGTTGAGAGAAGAAGAGCTAAGGCGCCTTCCCCACATTAAACTGCTTTTAATGACAACGTCATCACACACCTAAAATAAACCAATAAGCCACTAGTATGCCTATAACGTCAAGATAAAACATTTTATTCCCACGCTGAAAATCAAAAACCTTCCTCTGACTTCTAGTTTTCCCCCAACAAACCGTCAAAGGAGAATAACAAGAACGAAACGAGTAAATTAGTATTACGCAGCTAAAAACCGCTAAAACCGCGAAAACTTGAAAATTTCAATCATCTTTTAAAGGGAGTTCTCTTAACAATGATTTTCTCTAGAAAATCATTTTAGCTAGAAATCTTTTGGAAATCTTCAAATTTTCCCTTAAACAGAAAAAAAAACTCAAAGACGAAGATTCGCGATGAAAGCGATAATTTTTCCTTCTTCTTTTTTTTTTTAAGAAAGGAAAAAGTGTAGGGGAAATATACGTCTCAGCGGCATTCTTCAACGTGCGTTAGGTATTGGCAGTAGAGGAAAAATAATGAATTCTCCTGTCGGAGACGGAGAACAAGTTTAGAAGCTCGAAACAGGATTTAAATAAACAAAAACGAACAAGAACGTCTTAGTTTATTAAATATTCAGGAGCAAAGTGTCTCCCTATTTTTAAAATCCCTGACCCAATTCTTTCCCTGAAGCTAAAGCGGAGCGCAGCGCTTAGCAACATATAAGACATCAAAATTCGAAGCTTTCCCTACGTACGTGCACGAATTCTTGAAGGGAAAAAAATTCTCACGGAAGCATGACTTTAATTTCATTCTGTACGGATCAATATTTAGCGCATGAACTGGCAATTCCACGTTGCAATCATTCAGGGAGGGAGAAGAAAAAAGGAAAGAAAGGAAAGATCGGACCAATATATAAAATAGCAGAATCAAATCACGACGATTCCGTGCATTCAATACTAAACCAAGAGCAAGCAGTATCCGAAAATGGCCTTAAGCGGTCTCTTTAAAAATACGAGTAATCGAGATAAAAGCTTTAACGAGCTTCGGTAACCGAGGATGGAACCGCTCGAGGAAAATCAGTCCAGGCTTTTGAATGGGGAAAACCTTTCCGACGTCTTTTTTTCCCTCCCTATTTTTTAAAAGGAAAAACATGTGGCCTGATTGTAGCAGAAGCCGCCATTCGAAAAGTAAGGACATTATAATATTGCCGACGGAAAGCGGAGGTGAGATGAAGTGTTACAAGGAACGTCTATTGCTTCGGGACATTTTTTGGAGTGGAGGAAAGCAAACGGATCCGGGCAAATTAAAAACGATCTTTATAAAAGGGAAAAAAAAGAACTTGACTTGGGAAGTGCTGGAAAACGAATAATAAAAAAGACAAAACAAGCAAAGAAACAATGAAAAAGGATCGTTAAGATTAAAGTTGGAGACCGGAAGATGTATACACGCTTTCAATGCGAAGGCGCTTTTTCTTTCTTTTTTTTTCCTTCTTCTCCATTTCCCCTCTTGAAAGCAAATAGAAAAACTTTTCGTTAAATTATAAATTCAATCCCGCAAAAACGTCTCGAAATATTCAAACCACCCGCTTAAGAGATAACAAGATCGGAATTATTATAATACGTTGAAGATGTGTCCTCGGGTATTTAGATTGGCAGGAGCATCAAGGATCACAAATTACACCTTTTTCTTCATTCTGTAAAATTAGCAGAGGCGCATTTAAAACCAAACCCTATTTTAGTTTTTTCAGTTGAATTTCAGGTCGCAGAGAATGTCCAAGAGGTTCAAATTGAGGCAGAAAGTAGGGATCGTGTACTATACCAGTGAGCTCAGAAACATTAGAGAAGAAACATCAGAGAAGACGCATCAGAGAAGACGCATCAGAGAAGACGCATCAGAGAAGAAACATCAGAGCTCAGAAGACATCTTGTAGCAGCGGTCTGTAGACTCCTAAAAGATGTCTTGGTCCACAAGACGTCTCCGTAAATGGACATTAGCGATCTTTATACATCTGATAGAAATCTTATAGACGATAATGTTACTTGTGCTACCTGGGTACTTAGGCTGCCAACTTCGACATGTCGGGGCAGAAGGCAATGCTACTACTCCATAAAGGAATCAGCACAACCGGGTTGCCGTACCCAGAGGAAAACGGTGAAGTAAGAAACGAGAAGAACCTACTTGTTATTGAGACCTTACACCAATATTAAAATTTTCTTGAATAAAATTATTGGAACGAATAAAAAGCCAATTTCTTCCTAATCTTAAGAACCCGGACCGTTACACTAAGACATCTGACAGATTTCGATAATCCCAAAAACGGAGAAGATAGAAACTGCGGTCAGTTATGACGGATGTAACTTTTCCTTTCATAATGTCATATTAAATCACCAATCCAAAGCTGCAAAAAGGGATCTCATCATTTCTTATCCTCATCCGATTGGGCGCAGATGCACTCTAACATTAAAGCGTTCGCGTCATTGTGGTTACGACTCCCGATGGTCATTTATTTGTTTTGCTCGTCCGTTCCAGAATTATCGCGTATTCGATCCGGGACATTTCCGCAATGTTTATTTTAGTTAATTCAATTTCTCTACGTAAGAAATTCTTACAAAGACGACAAAGATTTATTAATTAATTAAATTTAATTAGAGGGGGTAACAAAATGGTTGTAATCGAAAAAGGTCTGGGCACAAGTTTTCCCATTGGGCCGTACAAACCTTATTTTCTCGTATACCGTATTTACATTGCATTGAATATTAGACCTAGTTTTCCATTAATTTTAGCCGATATCCAAAATAGAATCTTGAATAAGAAGCGGGCTTTCGCTCCCGGACAAGCTACTTAGTTATTTGTTTCTATCTCGTTCCGTAGTCATTAAATAACGATAATAATCCTGTTAAGGGAAAAATCTTCAGCAGGATAAATCGGATGCCTTTTTAATTCTTTGTCGTGTTTGCTTTTTCAGTTCTTCGATTTCTTTGTACTCTCCGGAGATCTAATCTTTTCTTTCTTGGTTGTTAAATAACTAATGAAGTTGCGTGCGCATATCCCTTTAGAGAGAAGCCTTTAATTAAGATAAGTTCTTGTCTTAATTTTTAATATGTAAAAACGAATGCTTTAGTAACTTTGCTTGAGTATATTTTTTGGATGTAAATTGGAGGTTTTAGCATAGTTGACTGCAATATGACAAATGAAATAAACAGAATTATGATAGTGGATTGATATTTTGTAATCTGGTCGGATCGTCTGGTGGATTTTGATGAGTAGTCTGCTACATGGGTCCGCCATTTTGAAAAGTGAAAGCAGCCATGATTTCAAATGCGTATCCAGCGTTCCCCCTATGTAACAGACGAATTTTCCAAGTTTCCACTCCCTATTAGGATCGCTAGATTCATGTGTGGCACCAAGACTCTGCGATACCGGGTGCGGGCGGCTCTAAGAGCCACGAAAATAACTAATCAAGTCACGTACAAACGATTTCTCTTACCACTTAACCTCGACAATGAGCTCGGCATTAAAAAACATCATAAAATGCGCGAATTTATGCGCCGTTCTCGTAAAACCAAAAAACCCTAACTTTTTATAGCGGCATCAGCGCGACTGTATGCCTACTAAACCTCAGCTGTTCCTAATCATTTTCATAACAATCTTTTCTAAATAGTAATAAGTCAAGTGCGAACGAAAAAAAAAATAAACCCTCGAGGTGAGCTTCCCGTTAGGGGCCGTCCAAATATTACGTAACGCAAAATAGGCCACTTTTTGACCCCCCCCTCCCCCCTTGTAACGCAACCGTAACGCAGACTCAAACCCCCCCTTCATAATTACGTAACACGGGTCAAGACCCCCCCCCCCCCACTTGAAAATTTAAAATTTAAAATAAAGCATAAAAAAGAAGAATAACAATCAAAAAATTTATTCATACAGGACAACAAAATTTTTTTGAAATAATCAAGAAACTTTCCTAAAAAATTCTAAAATTTTTTAAATTTTGAAATTTTTTTGAAAAAATTTGCCTTTTTTTGCAAAATAATTAGATTGATAAGAACGGACTTAGCGTTACGTAACGCATGCCTTGACCCCCCCTACCCCCCCTGTAACGTACCGTAACGCACTCTCGGACCCCCACCCCCCCCTTCGAGCGTTACGTAATATTTGGACGGCCCCTTAACACGAACCCAATTTCATTAGTCTTCATTTTATAATTTTTGCGAAAAAGCTCAAGTTCCCAAAAAACTAAAGTTTTCGTCACGTATAAACCATCCACACGTTCAACCAACGTTCAAAATTACAACAAATTCTCATGGGCCGAAACGTTTCGCTTATGATGAACATCTGTAAACGACTGGGAAACCTTTTCGCTATACTGAAAACATTCTAGAGGCGATAAAATCGTTGAGAGGCTGCAGCCAATGGTTAAACGTACGAAAATCGTGTCTTCTTATGTTAGGCCGAAGGGCATACCAAAACTTTTTAGGAAAGTTAAAAAAAAAAAAGTTCTGATACGAGTTTTACCAAAGGTGGATTTTTTTTTCTTTTTATATGTTTTCCTTTCCCTCTTTCTATCTCTATCTCTTTTACCCTTTTTTCCGATGCTATTGTCATTGATTTCATGTTTTGCACAGTTTGCATTCTTTTTATTCTTATTTATTTTTATTTTTCTTTTTTTTTCCTGGGAAAGAACTTTATCAAAAGCAAATCGATGCGAAAATTGGAAAAGCGGACGGTCGAAACTTTTTTTTTCTTAGATTTTTTTTTTCCTTCAAGAGAGAGAAAAGATAGAAAGACAATTAGTTACAGTTGTTACAATGAAGAAAACGTGTTGCAACAATTAAACAGAAACTGGGTCAGATAATCGATATATAAGGGGAAAAGTTTTTTGAAAGATTGCATGATGAAATGTGTGTTCCATAGGCCATTGTTTTCTTTTTCGATTCAACATCCCCCCTTCCCTCCTTTTCGACTCCTTTAACTATGTTATTACGTGTTAACGAGGAAGTTAATCACCACAAAACATATCTCGAAACGTTAAAGTCACTTTAATATACGTTTTTTACTTTCGAACGACCCTGAGGGAGGGGTGGAATTGTGATGGGAGTCCAAATTTAGTAGAGGCCAACAGATTAAAGCTATGTTTTTGTGATGATGTTCGTCTGTCTGAGAATTTGTACATTCGTGTCATTTTAAATGTTTGAACAAGCCCATTTTTGTTGTAGAAATTAGCTCATTCGAATTGCCTTTTGTTGAGAGCTCATGCTTCCGCGACCTTGCACAACAACTTCCGGATTTTTCGAGTCCATAATGAAAAAGTTAGGATAGAAACTATTTTTTTTTTAAAAATCAGCCTGCTATGAGAAAAGTTTTGAAAGCTGATGGCTGAAAGCGGACTGAGCCGACTGTAGGAAACTTGTTCTCTTGTTTAATTTTGTTTCTGTAAAACGATCTTTGTGTAAGACATCCCGCATAGTTGGCTCACATCACCAACTGATTCATTTTCTTCCCTTTTTTCAACCTATCCATACTTAATTACTCAAATTACTTTAAAATTAAAAGTTAATTTAAAATTTTTAATTTTGTAAATAAAAATATTAATGGCGGTGTTTATAAAGTTGCCATAGCGATCTTTTTTTTTTCGGAAACGGTTCCAACCTCCATGTCTCCCGCCAAGTGACATTTAGAGAGGTTGGACTGTATAGACAACGGCTACGACTTTGGATCCTCGGCGCGACTTCATACTCTTTATCATTGTCGCACGTGACGAACGAGCCGAGTTACCAAAACTCGGTGACGTTTTTGAAAATCAGTCCGTCCACTTCCAAAGGGGCCTCCTCCTGTCTATTTCTCGCCATTACCAAATACTCAGTTTTTTCCTCGTTGATTTCGAGCCCGACCCGGCTTGCCTGAACCAGTAGCTCCCCACATAGCTTTCGATTGCTTTGATTTTCACTTACCTGAGGAAAAAAAGAAAAAAATTAGTTTGTTAAAAAATTTTATTACCAGCAATTGTAACACTAGTTTAATCGGGTAAGGTGGGTCTAACCATATTTTGGTTTAATCATATGAAACATAATAGTGTGCAAGTGCTTTTAAGTATTCAGTACATTACAATGCTAAAGAAAAATGGTGCACAACAAAAATTATAAGCTCGAGGACCGAAAATGAACATTTGGCAGGTTAATTCTCCTTAAAAATATTTCGCTCAACTTCCGTCTCTCATCCCAACCGTCTATCAATTGATACTTCCGACATTGCAAACGATTATTCCCCGTATATTCCACTTCCGTTATTCCAAGAAAATAGCCTCCCTGCAATATTCCCAGAATCCATCGATCTCACACCAGGGAACCGATCCCCAGACAGTTAATGCGATTTTGTTATGGTGTAAGAGTATAAACGCCATCTTGAAGAAAAATAAAAATAAAAATCTATCATTACGTTAGTTAAGGCGATATTTTATTCAACAACGTAAGACATCAAGTCGTAAAAATTCTCGTCAAGTTACTTACTCTCAAAGTTACTCTCATAAATAATAAAAAATGTCTATAATGTCGACTGCGAAGAATTTTGAGTTTCCGTGAAATGCACAACTGTTCCCCTGTTGTTTTTCCCTTTTTATTTTTTAAATAGTCGTTCATGTGTTTTAAGAGTATACATCTCTTTTTTTTTTACCGGACGTCAAATTTTTACTATGTCTAGACCGTGTAAAGGGCTTGAAATTAGGAAAAGCTTTCAGGCTTAACCTTGAAAATTTTGAGAGGAAAAAATAATCCTTCACTAAAAACATTCAAGTGCAGTTTTTTTTAAGCAGAGTTTGAATTGCACAATTCATATTTGTTTTCCTTGCCATCGAAGATTGGATTTCATGTGCATTTGACAGTAGATTTCTTTTCATTTTTATATTGAAAGACTTCAATCACGTTGAATAATCGGAAAGCTTCGATTCATTTTTTTTTTTTGCTGAGGGTCATTTTTGTGAAGCAACTTTTTAGTAATAAAAACCTCGCAAGAAAATGTTGAAGATTCCAAATACAAGCCTTGCATAATTTATTACGTATAACCCAAATTTTAACAAAAAAAAAATAAGGAGGAAAGGAAATGGAAAGAATTTCACATTGAAGTCTTTGTTGATTTTTTCCTTTTAACTTTCTCCCCCTAAAACCTGAGCTTGTTATTTTGTCGGTTTTTTTCACTCAAAAAAAAACCTAAAAATAAAGAAGGAAATGCGGTTCTTATTAGGTTATAAGAAGATAAAAGGAGAGAGATTTGTCGTGAAATATTATCAGGACTACTAAGGAGATTGACTTCAGAAATCGATGTCAGCCAAATCCATTCTTAATCCATAAAAGGGAGAAAAAAAATCCTCGACAATAGGCTTTCGATTTTTAATATCACACGAGTTTCTCCATTTCCAATATGAGAATCTGTTATTTTTGGATGGGGGCCTCCCCCCCTGTTATATACGGGGAAATGGAAAATTCTACCGAGAAGAAATACTCTCATCGAAACGACGCGACGCCAAAAAAAGGATGAGAGGATTTACAGCCTCACACTTGCGAGAGACATGGAGCGACCTGAAAGCTTAAGCCTGATCACGTATTCCGTATGCCTTTTCAGACCTTTTTTTTCCTCCTTTCTTCGAGTATTCTTGGGGTATACTTCATGTGGTCGTTACTCGTTGATCCTTTTCGGGGTGCGAGGGATTGTTTAAAATGGGAGGGAATTTGAACTTTACCTAAAAAACCTTTTCTCGTAGTTTTGTTTCTTTTTTTTTTAAAAAAAGAAAAGAAAAAGTAGTTTGCATTAAGGCTTCTTGCTGAAATTACCCCTTATTTTTTGGATCGGATCCTCGGGTTAAAAGAAAAGTGAAAACAGGTTAAGAGTATTCTTGCCACGTACGGTAGTTTTTCCTATTTGTAAAGTTGGCTACTTGTGAGTTGTTTTAACGGTTTAGTTTAATGTTTAAAAATGTAATCGAGAAAATAAATATTAAAGGAAAAATATGAAGCGATGAGAGATTTAAGTTAAATAACCGGGAATTTTCTTTTTATTGATTTTATGTAATATCGGCGCTAGCCCGAAGCGGAGGACAGCTTTAGGGTTGGTTTAAAAGATTGAAGATAGATAAAAACGGAAAACGATTCCTTTGCGTAAAGGAAAACGGAAAAAAGAACTTTGACCTTAGATGGAAAGGGTCAAACGGGGAAATCTCGATTCGGAGAATCGTTTCAGGCTACCTAGTCTAGCCCGATGGACCTTTAAAAAAACAAACGGGTGCAGTAAGAACACTTTGCCCCTTCACTAAGTTTCTCGCTAGAGTGACAATTTCTATTTTGAATAGTTAATAGAAGTACAGAAAAAAAATGGCGGGAGTAGATATTGGATCTCGTACATGTTTAGATCAATAGCCAGGCCCGTGCGCATGTCCTCATTTGTCTTGATTAAGACGTCAATAAGACGTTTTAAAGACGTAAGACAATCTAGGACCGATACGACTTCAGGATGTCATCTTGAACACTTGGAGAGGAAACAGTAGGTCTCATCCTCAATGAGGGAGAGTCACTAATTAAGAATGACCTTTGCAGGACTTGAATTCCTATCGCAGCATCCCAATAAAAAAATTAATCTCATAATATTTACAAAATATTTTACAAATGTTTGAAAATATTTTGAGATTACCTTTTCCCATTGGGATTATTTACAGCTCGCCAGATGATCCTATTCTAACTTGATGCCCTTCAGTTCGAACGCCAAGGTCCTTCGACACTTAATCCTCCCATCAACTGGTTGACAGCTGAACTTTTTTCAAGATTCAAGCCAGAAATTCAGAAATCCTAATTCAATCAGAAAACTCCTGGGGCAATCTTCATTACTAGATTCAACTTCCACAGCAATGATAGTAATAAATGTATAATAAACCGGTACATTATGCATCGTGAATACTTTTTGCAGGGGAGGAATTTAAGATTGCATTAGGTGAAATGGACCGAAGAAAACGCAGTACGTGGGTCGCCTTAAAACTACATTACAACTTTTAGTCTTTTCCTTTTAATTTCATTTTCATTTCCAGGAAAATCAACGGAAAACGAAACGAATTTAACCTTCCTATACCCTTTCCCCTTCCCCCTCCCCCCCTTCCCCTACACTTCGAAAACCCGTCTAAAAATTAATGAACTGCACCATCGACCTAAAGTAATAAAAACAATATTTTATAGGGATTAAAAAATATTCGTCATATTCATTTATAACAGCGCCTCGGAACCCAACAATTTCCTTTTTAAAAAGCGATGAAGGATCCTGACTTTTTCGGAAACGTGTAAAATATCGAGAGTAATAAAGTTCTTTTGCATGAGAGTGCGATAAAACATTAATCACAGTTTTTAAATGTTTTATAGAGGGACCCTTTTTCCCGAATATTGCCTCTCCATATTCCACCATAAGGATCGCAACCCTTACTTTTAATATTTCTATAAGTGTATAAGTAAGACATTTTCAACACCGGTGACCATTTCAAAAAGGCATTATTTTAAAATTTGCAGAAAGAATTAAATGAGAATATAAAGTGGAATTTTCGCAAAAGTTGTGGCTGGAATTCGTGCTCCCTTTCTTATTTTTTTATTCTTTTCGCACGAGATCCCAAGTCGATTAGATTTGTTCTTTCATATAACTAAATGAATGAGTATTATCTTAATTAATAATTAATGAATTCTTTTTTTCCTCCAAGTTCCTAGGAATTTTTTGCCCTCCCCGTCTTTTAGACCTTAACAGCCTGCGCAAGTTCTCATCGCTTCTTTTTTTTTCATGCTTCTGGCTTTTTTGCTTTAATTAACATTTTTCTTTCTCTTTGTTGCAAGTAATGAAAAAATGCTGTGGGCCTTGATCCCGTACTTGAAAAAAAAAAATGTAAAAACTTTAACAGTTTTCATGCAAGAATTACATTTAATAATATTCTTTTTTAAAACGATCATGTTTAATTAGCGAAAACATTTTTTTTCCCCAGTCGTCACGTTTATTTTTTAAAGCAGGATTGCCACAGAAAAAGGAAATTCGTGGAAAATAATGGAGTCCACGTTTTTTTTTTTTTCAGAGTGTAAATTCCTGAATGAATATACTAGGAGGCATATGAGGAAACAATATATTCTCATATGTTCCGCCTAATATAGCCGATAGAAAATATGCGAAAAACGTACGATATTTCTTCTCATATTTTTTTCCATATTCGAAATCCCATCTTTTATTCATATAAGTGACCGATGAAGGGATATGGGATGTTATTGATTCGTTTTCGAAGAAGTGTAAATTTACAAGTGCGAATTCTTTTGAAAGGATCGTTTCGTGATTGAAAAAAAAAATAACATTGATTGATAAAGGAGCGTGGGAGTACATGCTCGGTCGGAAAAGCAGAGAAATGACGGATCGGCCAATTTCGAATATTTCGCATGTAGGAGTAAAGCGCTGCTGCAGCAAGTGACGCTCCAAAGCCAACGAAAGTTAATTGAAACCGCCATCAGGCACGGAAATCATTTTTCTTAATCAACATTTGGTTAAAATGTTGCCAGCAAGCCGTTCATGCATCGAAAACTAAAGTGTCTGTAGCCAATGGCAAAAGCCATTTACACAAAAAAGTCCAAACCCTTTTTCTAAGAGGTCACCTGCGCCCCCAGCCTCGGTCTTTTTCTTGCTTTTGCAACAGAAAACTAAAACGAAAACGCTTTGAAATTGAAACTCTATTGGCAGTATTTCGGTCTGGAATGGGTGTGAACTCCATTAAACCAACACCGGAAATAGAAGATCGCAAAGAGCGCAAGACTTAGAAAAGAGTAAAGAAAGAACGAAACCGAAAAACGAAACCTTGAATAAATACCGGAAGTCGGAAAGAAAGGGAAATAACAGGATACTAAAGTTTCAAGTAAATTTAAAAGGTAAAAGTTCTCTTTATAGAAAGCTAGGAAGAATCCTTAAATACGACAGATGAAATTAGGAAATTTACTTTTGTGCTTCAAACTTTGGGACATGAAAAGCGGAGCTTTTAATTTAAAAATAAAAATTATCTTTCCCTTCTAAAATAGCCCCGTTTCTCAAGCTGAATTTTAAAAAAAAAAAAGTAGGCTCGGGTTTTTAATAAGAAAAAATTCGATTTCCTAGAATTTCCCTTGGAACGTAAATTAATTTCCGAATGATTAAATAACAAATTAATCGATTTCTAATTTCAGAGATTATTATCATAAGAGAAAAGAAAGAAAGAAAGAAAAAAGATGATTCCTTTGTTCATCTGCAGGAGGGAAATTTATTTTAGAGGACATTTGCAATTACGGAGTTTTTTTTTTCTTTCAAAAGAATTCAAATCCAAGTTCAAGGGTTAACCGTCTTTCGGTTTTAAATCGATGGAATCGAAACATGAAAAGGGAAAAGAAATAAAACCGTTAACCGTTCAATGAAAAAGGGAAAAAAAGAAAGTTGTGAAAGTGAGAAACAGAAATAACTAAAAGATAAGCATAAATGAGCTACCCCAACTACAATGCCAAATGTAAAATTATTTGCGTTGCCCCGGGGTTCGTTTTAAGTTGACGCGGGCTTATCGTTTGATTACCATGAATGAAACGATGCTTCTTTAAAACTTCTCTTGGTAATACTTAATGCTCTTGAAAACAAGATTTTATTTCTGCCTAACATTTTCCAATACATTACGAATGAAAATTCTTCCTTCGAATTCGAGTAATGTTTCCATTTCTTTGCTACACGGATTTGGGATTTAGGCCGCATAGGCCACTTGCATGAATTTTGAAAACGTCATTAACTGGTCCTTGAGTTCTTATTTAAGGTTTCCCAAGTAAAAATTGGTCGAAATAATTTTATTAAACAGGTAAAAATTCAATTTCAATTTCAAATTCTAGAAAGCCCGCCAAAAATCATCATACGCTATTTTTGAGCTAATGACGTCACAACTGAGTCGAATTCTTTCATTTTATTGGTTGATTTTTTTGCGCGCGAAAATTATACCAATAGGAACAAAGGATCTGGCAGTTGTGACGTCATAAATTCATAGTTAATTTTTGGCGGGCTTTCTAGAATTTGAATTTCAAAGCAAATTTTTCGGTATTTAAAATATTTTTCTGATGAATTGTTTTTTGCGAAGTCTTTGTTACTAATCGAAGAATTAATATTAATAATAAATTTGGAATTTAAAAATTTGTGCAAGTAAATTTTGCAATTTTGCAAAATAGGAAAAAAAGAAAATCGACATTGTTTTTTTGACAGCAAAAAATTAGTTTCATCATAGAAATGTTTCTAATTATGGTTACGTGGTGAAAATGATAGGTCTGTGTCACATTCAGCCGGAAATAATCCCAAGCAAGCTGTTGGTAAATACCCGACATTTCCCCTGAGATATTGCACAACGTTGCGCAACATCTCTGTAGCGATTGCATATATACGAATCCAGCAGTCAACAACTTGAGCCACAAGGCTAGTTGCTTTAACAATATTGCCCATATTGTCCCTCGTTAGGAAATTCTGGGGCACACAAATAACCCTCGCATCTTACGTCTCGCGCGCAATTGCAAGGCCCACATTCCTGGCTACTCCATCACTCTATTATAATTCCGTTTAAATATCTATAATAACTTCTAGCGCTCCTCTTTCTCGTTATCTCTCTTCCCAAGAAAAGGCCATCCCTTAACGCAAGCCTATAAAATCCCCCTTAAATAAACTAATAAAAGAATACAAAGTGAGGATAACATTAAAGATAAGATGAAAAAGGTAATATAAAGCAAAGTTTGCATACATTTTGCCTGGAGGAAAAGCGTTCGAGTTTATTCAGGTTGAAAATATGTAAGTGAAATCAAGGTAAATTACATTATTTCAGGAGCGAGATCTACATATAGTTATGTACCCGGCTTCCTTACTATCGCAAAGTTTTCCCCTTTAACAAGAAGGTAACAACTTTCCCTCCCTTATAAGTTTCAAAGACGGCAACGAAAGTTTCTTATATGTATACCGTATATATGAAACGTAATTATGAAATACATGACCAACATTCCTTTAGCAAACACACAAAGCTTTCCGTTAACACGAATTATTTTGACATTGGGAAGTTGATATTGGGACATTCTTCTCTTTGCGCAATAAAGCCTGAATGGGGTTTTGTTCGTACCTGAACTTTTGACGACCTTGGAGAGTTTCATATAGAGGAATAACCGCAAAAGCTCCTCAGGAATTATTAGAGAGACAAGAAAAAAGCAGGGAGCACAAGTGCACCGCTTTATGGATTAATTAAGAATTTGCCGCCAAGTTGCATGTTGAAAAATCAATCTGGCTGTGGGCTTTAATACTGAGCTTATGCATGATGAACAAACCTGCATCATGGCATTAAAATGGCGCTATCTGCTGCAACCGGAGTAACTCCTCCCGTTTGTCGAATTTATCACATTATTTCATATTTTTGCATTTGGTTTATCGCAGCGCAACTTAACCTAACCTCGCCCAACCCGGTAAGCTGCCCCGATTATTTCCAAGCTATAGACAACAGAATCCCAAAACTCCTTCACAGATTTACAAAAGAGAAACTGCGCCATTTGCTTTTATAGAAAAACAAACAATAATAACGATCTCTCTAAAAGTTTCAAACCTACGCTTAAACACATCTTCGATATCGGTTATGATTTCCCACTGGCGCATCCCGAAAAACAACGTTTTCAATTATTTATTCGACATTAACTATTCTTTCATTAATAATTATAATGAGAGAAAGCTCGAAAAATGAAAGTAGCTCCAAAATCAAAAAGATTTGCCATCGAGATAAGCTAAATCTTTCCCATTGCGGCCATGTTGAACTTATAAAGTCAAACTCGAAGGAATTGTTTTAACGAGGTTTCGTTATTCGAGGATGTTTTTGTTGAAATTGAAATTAGATTCAATTAGAAATTCCATTTTATTTTATTTCATAATTATCAACTGCTGAAAATTGGGAAGACTCGGGAAAAACGATGCGGAGAGAGAGAGAGCGAGCGAAAAAAGAAATAGTTTTCAAGAGGCTCGAATTTCCGGACTTTTTTCCCAAGGTTTTTTTCAAGATTGGAAGTTATTTATTCCGCGAGGTTTTTTCCCTCTCTTTGCCTTTCGGAGGAACGCGGGAAAACGTTTCGCGATTTTACTTTATCCAAAAACAAAACAAGTTTTTCGCAGGGAAATATTATCGCTAATTTAATATTCCAAACTGTCAGAAATTTTCTGCTAACTTTTTAAGAAAATCTCAAATAATGATGTGAAACATTAAAAAGAAAGTTTTCATCACTTGAAGCGGTTTTTAAGATTTTCAGAAAAAGGTGTAAGTGATAGCCCGGTAATGATTTATATCTTAATTATTTACGCTGATAATCGTTTACACACTTTTCAACCCCTTGAAATGGCTTTAAGTAATTTTCAAACTTTTCTTCTTGAGAAGTAAAATATTTCAAATAAAATATAATCTCGGAATCCTGTCTAAGCTGTGATGTATTATAAAATTTCAAAACGGAAATTCCTTAAAAATTTCGGAGAAATGTTAATTAACAAAGGGGGCCGAACAAGCATTTTCGAGTTTAAAAAGACGAAAAACAGAAAAGAGACGAGTTGACTGCAACAACCCCCGCTTTACAGTACATCAAAATGTCAATCTTGTTCAGACGAACTGTCATGTCAGAAATTCTACCGGTAGACATATATTTATGGTCATTGTTCTAGAATTTATTCCCTAGAAAACGCACTCCTAATGGGTAGTGTGTGGAATAAGTCAAGCAGTATTTTAGTTTAGGAGTAAAAAGCTTTTTTTCAGATGGTAATTTTCAGTGCGAAATTGTTTGGACCGAACAAATAAAGGAACACTGCAGGGTGCAGGAATGCTGCAGGGTAGAAAACCAACACAATGATCAATAATATTTTTTTTTGTTTTGGAATGCACGAGAAAAGGGGAAACCAGTGAACATACATCAAAAGAACGAATCAATACGCAAATTAGACTTTTTTAAAAGGCTAATTTGCGGTGACAATGACGCCGACAACAACACGGTTTTGTTTATAAGTCAATCACGTGACAAATTGTAACCGTTCCCGGTTTGGAAAAGTACGTGTCAAGTGATATGATTTTCCGGTCGTGTAAACGATTTTAAAAGAGGGAATTTCAGAGGTATTTTCGACAATTTGTCTTCTGTAAAACTGATTTTCAAAACGGAATTTTGCATTAAAAATTTCTCAAGTAACACTTAGACTTTGGCGCCCACATGAAAATTTGTAGCCCACCCTTGGCCCCGTCCAGAATTTTTTTCTCGCGCCGTCACTGACCGGATGCAAGATTGAACTTTTATTAAAAGTCCATTTTAAATTCCACAAGTCTCAACATGTTAGATCCCACTTCAAAAATCTATTCTTGTTTTTGGGACAAGTTTTGACAAGATCCAACTTGTTCCA
Organism: Liposcelis brunnea; assembly: GCA_023512825.1. NCBI lineage: Eukaryota > Metazoa > Arthropoda > Insecta > Psocodea > Liposcelididae > Liposcelis > Liposcelis brunnea. Next base: position 13,952,413 of record CM042071.1, read on the forward strand.
AGACCTGTTCGATTTGCCACAGATCTGCGGCAATTTCCCATCCATATTTTAAATCTTTCAAAAAAATTTTTTAACCGTTTTTGCTTCCACGTGAAAATGTTCAAACCTTGAAATCTTTGTTAATTATTTAAAGTTACGAAATCACGTTTGCCGTAGAACAAGACCTTGAGGGAAAATGCTACCTAAGGGGATAAGACACGAGTTTACCATTTCCAAGTTAGCAACTCCTCCGAGGCGTTGCCGAACAGCCAATTAGTGCTTTCGTACCAGCATGAGAGCCAGCCGCCGCGTTGCAAACCGTCAAACGGTACTTCAAATCAAATTAAACATTTGATGGCTTTCTATAAATATAAATCGAACCCAAAAAAAAAATCCCCCCAAAAAACAAACTTTCCCCTTTTATATTTCGAAAGAAAAAAAACCGTCAATGGAAGTTATAAAACTTTTTAAAATCCAAAAGTTTATTAGTTTGGAAAAAATTTCTTGAAACATCAGCACTCATGGCTCTGATGTAGGTTGAGATTATTAAATTACTTGTTTATCAAGTTTGCCGCCTTTAAAGTATCATATTTTTTTTTTTAAAGGTGCATTTTAAAAGAGGAAAGTCGGCAACGATTTTCCCCATCAATTCAATCGGTCGGGATAACATTACGTTTTAAGATAAATGGAACACCCATGCAAACATTGATGGAGCCGTAAGAAAACGAACCCCGGCAACAAATCTATTTACCTTGTCTGTAATGAAAACTAACGGTTTCCTTTTATTTATTATCAAGCCTCCCCAGGTTTTTCTTGCCAAACATCAAACAAAACGTTTCCATATACAAAGCCGTATACTCGTCATATATACGACCAGTGCGTTTGCATTAAGAAAATTTAATTACGGAAGTATACGATTTATATCAGTTAACGACATTTCAAACGACGTAGGTGGAGAGAGAAAGAGAGAGAGAGAAAGCGCAGGAGAAAGAAATAAAAAATTGTTAAATATTTTTTCGGGAGAAAATTGCTTTTTGAGGAAATGAAAGAAAATGTTTACTTTGAAGTAATTACTAAAAATGACAGGGGTGGATACTGAAAACGATGATGGAGAGAAACAAGATACTTCCTTAACAACCTTTTTTCAGCCTTGCCAAACTGTTTCCCTCCTCTTGGCTCTTTTAGACGATGTTAGGATAACAAATGCGTGAGAATGTTTTTATTATGTTGAAAAGAAAAGTGAACGCGTCCTTGAGAATCAAGTTTATGTTTTTCACGCACGCAAGTTTATGCAAACAGAAGAAATGCAATTTTAAAAAAAAAATTGAAAGAATTATTTAATTATTTTGATATAAATATTTTAATAATGTATATAATTTTTTTTATGAGTTTTTCGATAAGATTGAAATTGTTTTTGAGTGTATGTTCAGTTAAAATATTTTTTCAAACCGCTGGTGGATATTTTGTGCCATAATTTAAAACCATACAAATAGCTTTAAATTTAACTTGAGGGTCCATTTTCTTGTTTAAGTGTTTACTTAAAGCTTTAGCGTCCATTTTTTGCTTTAGCGTCCATTTTAGCTTTAGCGTCCATTTTTTGCTTTAGCGTCCATTTTTTGCTTTAGCGTCCATTTTCTTGATATAACGTCCATATTCTTGCTTGAGCGTATATTTTACCGCCTTCAATTAAAAAACCGAACTGCCACATATTCGACAAAAAACACAAGAACGCAACTAATGCAGATTTGAAATCTCCAACTAAAAACTCCCCCCATCTTTAACTTTAACCAGACTAAAATCCCTTCTTTATCAATGGCCAGCGAAAATAATCCCATTGGATATTCCCGGGTGTCGACCTGGGAACATACGACTGGTAATTCAAGCTTAATACGAAAACCGGAAGGGTAGAAAAGGGGATCGAAAAGTTAAAAGGACTGATTAGTTGAATGTTTCGAAACTGTTGATTGTTTTCTGGTGTTTTGACGAGTTAAGGACATCCGCAATGCTTTGAATCATTAACACTTTACTCCCTGCACAAAGTCGCAACTTTTCGCATTTGGTCATTCAACGTTTCGTTCCACCTGGCGTGTCCTTTATGATAAAATGTATAGAAAAACCATTATATTTGAAAATGCATATTGCAAATTACGATGAATCCCCTCGCGCCTTCGACCCGTGACTTTTTTTCCTCTCTTGTTTTAATTAATTAAATAATGAAATACGCGAAACTCCTATATTACATTGTAAAGTTGATAATTAAAATGTTTAACTTTGTATGTACGTTTAACCTCATCAACAGCAGCAGCCAGCTATTGTACTCTCGTGTTTGAATCTCGTTATTCCGCTTGACTGGGACATTTAGAATCGTTCTCTCTCTTATACGTTACTTACTACTCGTATTTGTTCAAGACTTTTCGCTTTTGCGAATTTCACGTTTTTCGACTTTAAGGAAAAGATAAAATCACAGAATGGGTAATGCTTTTATTGCAAATTGTGAAATTTTTTCGATGTCGGGCATTGGCACAGCCACAGTTTAGCAATAACATGAGGCATCGGTACAAGCTACGATTGGACTAAAAACTCATCCCAAAATCTCCAGCAACTTTATGAAGAACATTACCAGGGTATTCAGCAAACAAGGAATGACCGAAGACACTTAGCTTAGCTTATCCGGCGTAACAAGGCTTGAAGCCTTATGCCGCATCACAGAGTTTCCGTCATTCAGGCCAATCCTCGGCCACCGTCCTCCAGTCCGGCGCCCCCACACAATTTGACTGATTGCGACTGTATCCTCCCACCTCAGTCGCGGCCTCCCCAGTGGCCTAAGCTCGTTGGACGACCATCCATCACCTTCCTGATAGTGCTACATGTCCCGCCCACCGTAGCCTTCGTGATTTCATCACACTTGTAATAAAAGGCTGGTCGGTTAGCCTCTGGATCTCCTGATTTGTCTTAACACGCACGCGCCCTGTAATAGGATCTCCATTGGGTCCTAGAATCCTTCTCAGCACCTTATACTCGAAGGACCGCAGCCGCTCCTGGACTCGGACCGTTAAAGTCCGGGTCTCGCAACCGTGCAGAATAGCGGGGCGCAGGACGGAGTTATAAATAATTAAATCTGAATTATAATAATTCTGTAATATAATTAATCATAAATAATTAAATCTGGTATAGGGACTTGCAGCGGAAGAGGGTTTAAAAGCAACGGTTTCCACTCTCAAAGTCACTACAAGACATGAAATTCCACCGCTGCCACCACCCAAGCTCTCTGACAGGTTCAAACACGATTTACACGCTCCAGAGCGGCACGGCAAAGATTAATTTAGCCCCCAAGCAACTTCAGGATTTAAAAGATAAAAATCTTAGCTTTGGCCGCTGTTTACTTAATTTCAAGCTAAATTTCAATATTTACAAGGCCCAACAAACTCAATCAAGCATGTTGCTCTTCCTGAAAATGTGATTTGATCCCAAGTGTTTTAAACATAAAGGAAACCAAGAATCAAAGATATTATCTCTCTTCACGGGGAAATCACTTAAAGTGCTTTTGGGATCTCTTTCACATTTTACTTGTTTCGAAATTCTTCAAAGTTAAAACATGCCGAAACAAGAATTCAAACGTCAAGTTTTCCGAATGAAAAGACTCCGAATATTCAACAATCCTCGCTTTTAAAAAAATCTTAATTAATGAAATAAAATTGAGTAGTTAGCGCAAAGTCAACAGGACTTTTTCCTCGTTACGTCCGATTTTAATCGACAATGAATGAATGAATCGCCCACTAATTATTACACACGTAACCCTTGTAAATTAAAATAATGAACAAAATTTTTCCCGGATTCCTTTATTATTGTTATTAATATTCCAAATGAATAATAAGTTGATTAAAGTAGATAGTCAGACAAATAAATAGTGGGTTTCTAAATTGAAACTTAATGAGCATTTTAATTTTTTAGCGCCTGAAGCGTTCAATTAACTGATTAAACAAAAAGCCCTGGAAAGCTTCATCAATCCCGGTTTTTTTTAAAACTGACCTCATTTTATGAATTCATTTCATTTGTAATCCTGACCAAGTGAACACGGTTAACATTAAAACAGAAAAAAAAAAGGTTGGCAAGTTTATTGCATAGCAGGAAACAACAAAAATTTAGCCGTGGTGGTGAGAGAAGGGCAAAAAATAACGCGGGATCTGCATTTTTTCTCCAAATTTTTTCCTTTTCGCGTTAAGTGGAAAAGGAAGGAAAAAAAAGTGAAGCATTTCGTAGGGAGGGGGGATTACAACTAGCTGTCGACGATGGCAACAATATATTCATTTTGATATGGGTCGAGTTTGTTTATTTTACGGACAGAATGTTTGCATTTATGGGCTAGAAGAAAAAAGGAGAGATCCACTCGAGCCTTTCAAACGAATTTAATTCAAGCCTCATCTGTTTACATCTTTTATTTTTGTCAAAAAAAAGTAATATGGGAATGCGCTTGCTCGCAGCTCTCGTCAAGTCTTAACAAAAGTTATATTTTACCATTTTGAAATAAACATTGCTCTTTTGATAATTAATCGCTTTGACGAGGGGAAAAGTCCCGATGAAAATGAAAATTTCCTCGCGCGATGGTTTTTCCATTCATCCGTTCGCCTGAAATCGAAACGATTTGAAATGATCTATAGCCCGTTTGAAAGTCTTGAGGTATTTTTTTTCAGGGGGAAAATGTTAAATGGAGGAATTCACATAGGATAATGAGCCTTACAAGCATACACAGGCCAGCACAGCGTTTTTTTGAATGTTAAATTTCTCCAGAGGATCATTTATTCTCTAGTAAAAGAACAAAAACGGTTGCCTGTGAAAATCTTTTTATATAGTCATCACATTCATAATAAATGAAATAGGGAGAAATTATGAAAAAAAAAACCAGCATTGCGTTCTTTATGTCGTGCAAGGGCTAGGGGAGAAGTTTCCAGAATTAAGCAACGTAAGCGGATGAACATGGGGGCTTTATTTTACATTGTCCGTTTTTTGCTGAGATAAATTTTCGTGTACAGGTTTTAGACTTAAAAAGGATAAAGTTGATACTATCACATTTTCGAACCCGAGTATCATTCAATGTTTTACTCTTTACGAAAGTGCACGAACAGACGAACGAACGAACGGACGGACGGACGGACGTCAGCCCAAAAACCATTTTTACGGTTATTTCTCGCCATTTCACGGCAAAATACGCAGTTTGGCGAAATTTCATTTTTGACACGACCGCAATACTTCCTCACTCTAGGGAGCTCGAAAGTAAAAACTCTTCAGGGAGGAAAAAAACAAGTTTCCATCCCTGAGTGATGAAAAATAAATTTTTTATCGACTATTGTGAATTCGAGCTTGAGTGACGGTGAAGCTCTAGAGAGCCTACGTAGACAGAGGCGACACATGAACGCCAGCTCTGATTGGTCAGCAATTTTAATTCTTGATTTGGACGCCATGTTTTGTCTGAAATGTAAACAATGTTTCGGTTTGAAAATTAGCTTAGGCTACGGCCTTTTATTGTTAAAATATTTATTCATACTCATTATATCCTCTTTCAGGTAAGTAAAATAAATTTTAAGTAGTTCTAACATTAATTGGGTTGTGCATTGTTTACAAATCCGACAAAACATGGCGGCCGATTTAACGTCTGCTCACTGAATGTCGCCTCTCTGTCTATGTAAGCTTTCTAGACCTTAAGCACTGCCAAGTTCTTGAAAAATTTAGGAGTATAAGCATAAACCACGGCTGCGAAATTTCAACATTCGATTATCTAAAAAGACTTAAGTGCACAAAACTCGCTGACACACGAACGAAACAGACTCACCGTCACCCGAAAAAAAAAAAACTTTCTTTTATTTTTCATTTGCTTTCCGCGATTTCGTGTTTAACTTACAACTCGACAGCGTAAAAAAATGACATTTCTTTCTGGTGAAAAAGGTTTTGTTTACACAGTTTACTTTTAAAAACTATAGGAAAAAAAACTTTGTCTGGGAGTGACATGTCTAGGTTTGAAACACACCCTGTATGAATTAGAAACAAAAAGTTTATCCTTATGGAGTGCGACCAACTATGTTTGACCTATTTAGAAGAAGCTGTAGATTTGAAGCGAAAGTTTATTTTCCGAGAGAATTATAGAAAAAAAAAAAATACCCACGAAAGAATATCGGGGAAGGATATTTAATTATACGATAAGAAAAGTAGTTTGGCTAATGCAAATTTTACGAGATGACGGTATAAAAATACACATTTAAAATCACTTTCTTTTTTCCCCTCCGTTCTTTTACCCGTTCAATTATAAACCATAATGATAGGGTTCATTGGGTAACATAATTTTCTTTTTTTTTTATATATTTATTTACTTTTTATAGGATAGTTTAGATAAGCATAATCATGCAAGGAATTACTTTCTCAGATCCTAATTTTGTTTTAATAGGGTTCTAAAAGCTGATTTTTTTAATGTTACGCACATTTGAAATTTATTAATGTCGTTTGCGCAACGGGTTAATGAAGTTATCTTTCTTTTCCCTCTCGTTTTCCACAAGCAGATGAAACGCGTTTTAACTCGAATGATTTACGAAGCTCATAAAAATCAAAAGTAAAATTAAATGCAAGACACACGTTTGTAAATATAAACTATCGGGAGTTTGGGTGAAAAAAAAAACTTTATTGGAAACGGAAAGAAGAAGATACAAATGTAGTAAAACAATAGTTGACATAATCTCGTTATTTTTTTTTTTTTGAAAGCTGAGTTTGTAATGAAGCTGATTGTTAGTATACTAAATTACCATTCATGTGGAAAATGATCTGGGAGAGAGGAAAAAGAATATAAACAGATATCTATTATGTTCATCAATAGAGTTTGATTATGAGTAACGCTCGGTGAAAGCTAAATTAAAATCATCGACCGATCCGAACAATTTTTTTGGGGGGGAAACTACGTCGTATTTAAAAACTGGGGATGTATGTCACAAGCATCAATTTAAATTATTATTAGTTTGTGTGTTTTTTATGAGGGAGGGCGATATAATGGCTATTTTTAGAATTCCTGGAATTAAAGATGATATTCAGTTTATTAGGACAAGGATTTGTGTAACCGTGAAATTAATGAGCACGATCATAGGAAATTTTGAATTAGTAATTATAACTAGTCAACAATGTAGACGGAATAAAATTCAGGAAAATAGGGTCGTGTTATTAAGTTTGAAAGTTTACCTATTTTAAAATATTGTAGTTGGTGGTTTTTGTTTATTATTTTCTGGCCAGATGGTTTTTTTGTTTTATAGATTTTTGATTTCCCTCATAAAACTCGTAATGTATGAGTCCGCTAAGTGCAATGAGATGTAAGGATCGCAAACTTACCTGAAAAGAAAAGAAAACAAAGATAAATTAAACTATCAAAGTCTAAACTTATTTAACATCAGAACCAAAAAAGTAATTAAATAATTTTAACAAAACGCAAATAAACATTAAATATAAATGAGCAGAAGACCGCCATATTGCAGGTCGGTCACTGCCAACTTCGGCATGTCGGGGCAGAAGGCAATGCTACCACGGCCGAAATTTTCCTGCACGGGCCGAAATTTTCAGCCCAGTCTGGCTAGAGAGACTAGATGGAAGAGAGGCGACAAATTTCTCTCTATTCCTTAATAAAGCTATCGTGGCTGAGAATAAACGAAATCGTAATGACGGTCTCCAATCACCCTCGCAATAAACGGGCGTTATCTATACGTCGAACGTATCTGATCAGGAGCAAAGGAACAGGCAAAGGTGAATTTGAAGATTCAGATAAAGCACGCAAATAACTTTTGAACAATGGTCGTTAAATTAAGTTGACTCCATAATAAATCAGCGGTCAGATTAACGGTGAAAGCAATCTTTATCTGAAAGTTTAGCTGTTTTATGTTAGTTTTAAACGTCCTCTTTCCAGATCGTTTTGGGTTTCGCTTTAAAATGTAAATTCTCTCTCTCTCTCGATATCTTCTATTGATTATAGGGATTTTCCACGAAAAGAAAACGGAAAGGGGGGAGAAAAAAAATCCTTCCGTTTCCCTTGAATGCGTCGGCTCAACTTCATCATTATCACAACCGATGCATAAAACCTTCTCCGAAAAACGAAGGATAATTCCTTTTAAAAAAAAAGAAAATAACACAAAAAAAAACATCCTCGTTGAACAAGAAGATCCCTTTTAGATAAATATTTTGATGAAAAATTGCCAATTGTTCTATAATTCCATGTTAAAACGCTTAAAATAAAACTGTTTATCTTCCTTTTTATCAGTTCCTTCTCTTCAACAGTTTTTGATATAAAATTAAAAATTAAGCGTAAAGCTGAAGCTTTCGCGAAAATAAAAACAAAAAAGGAGGAGGATGCTCTTATTCTTTGAGCGTAGCGGAAACTTAAAACTTTTCACGAACCTCTCTCGCTTTACTTTCACTTTAGTTTTGTGTGTGTTTTAGAAAAACGTTTGCATTAATCCCAAATGTTTGCTTTGAAAATATATTGCCTGCAGAACTTGTAATCTTTAAACAAATTGAAAACTTTGCCATTATTATTATTCTCGGAGTTCTCAAGTAATTAAATTTTTTATTATCATTATTATTTTGAGTATTAAGCCCCTCCCTAGTTACATTTTTAATAAGAACAATGACTATGAGCCTATGAAAACAGCAAAGTCCACAGGTCTTGAGAACGCTGGCCACTTTTTCCGACTTCATGCTTTCGCTTCTCTAACTCCAAAAAAAAATTAACAATTCTCTCTGCACTTTCTCAAAATAAAAATCCCCCAAATAAAAATCCTACAACGTTCAAGCTAAAACTTGATAAGACTGATTAAAAGGTTACAAGCATGTTATTAAATCGGATTAGAAGCTTAGGTTGTGTAAGTACACAGGTAATGGAATCATTTCACGATAAAACCGAGGTTTTCTTCCTAAGAAAAAGGGATTTCCCCCCTTCAAAATCGATATCATCTTTCTTATTAAGATAATGGAGATGTGCACTTGTTCTTCTGCACACGTACCGTAAAACATAACCTGCACGGTTCAACTATAGTAATGGGCAGGGCATTAAGGTAAATCGGAGACTCTCATATCCTCCCCGATTTTAGTGGGCGACGTTCAACTTTGCCCTTTGGCTCATTTTATTTCCTTTTACGTATATTAGAAAAAATCCCCATAAAAACTTAATCCCGATAAAAATCGGCAACGTGAAATCCAATTATTATGCAATATAAAAAATTAGGCGTTTGTTTGTGCCTTTAAAATATTCAAGATCATGTGATCGCACATGGAAAATACATCATGCACGGGAAGTAGAAATCTCTCAACGACCGCTAATAAAAGCTGTAAGCATCTTTTGAGTTTGTGCTTCTGGGAAATGTTGCGGTTTTTCAGCGTCAGATGCGGTAACATCGCATTCAAACTCCTTTTCCTTCGAAGGTCTTAAAAAGGGCCCCTCCTGGAATAACGCCGTAATAACATGAATTATTCGCGAATAGGGTTTCCTCCCATTTTAAATGATTTTCCCCGGCGAAAAAAAAAAAAAAAAACAATTTTTTTTTAAAATTAATTTTCAAACGCTCCTTTCCCGAGAAATAAACGAATGGAAATTCGAAATCGTATTCCCTTTGTCCGATGTAAATATCAACAGAAGCGTTAATAATATTCCCGATCAGTGGCTGGTGCCACGGTATTGAGAAATCTCCCATAATTCATGGGATATAATCCTCTCAAAGGAAAGCGTATTTACCTTGGTTGACTGTTTGAAATACTAAATCCTCAGCATGTGCAAAACTTTCAACTGTCACCACCCCAAGTTGAGCTAGAATAAAGTTTTCGATACCCGTATCACATTTCATTAAGGACTTATGTATAATATATATCTCTCAGTAAATTAGGATGTAAGTTGTTCGCAACCGTGTTATCAGTTCCTGCTTTTGTTGCTTTCTTTTCACAAAAATTTTATTTATTCACAATAGGGGGTAAAAGTTTCAAAAAAATAAAGAAAAAGTCCCCAAGGCGTGGGATGCTCATGAACAGTAAATGCTTTTTCCCCCCTTTCAAAAAGTTGCGGGACGGAATAAGATCATTCCACATTAGCAGGCCACGAAGACCGTCCACGCTTCTCATCTTTTCAACCATCTTTTTTTTCTTTATTCATTTTTCTTCTCTCTCTCTCTTCTTTTCTCTCATTTGCATGGAGCTAAGAAAGAAAAAAAGAACCATTTTATCGTGGCCGCTGATTTATTTAAATCAGACGTGAAAGAAAACCCGAAAAAAGGGGCACTAAAGAAATAACTAAGAAAAATCTTAATGTAAGGAAGAAAAACCGGAGTAAGGGGGGAGAGTGGGGAAAAAGGAAAGGAAGGGAAAAAAACGAGAAGACAAGGGCAAAAACACTATTTCAATTTTTTTTATCTCGAATTACATCTAATTTCATGTCTCAAAGGAATTCGGTTCTCTAAATATGAGGAGTATGAATTCGATTAAACAACCAAAACTTTTTGAATTAAAATTATGGACTTGTGTTTCTTCTCGTTTTTTTATGATGTTGCTTTTTTTCTGAAATTATTAAAAGAAAAAACAACAATTTGTTTTTTTTTTAAAAAAGCATTCTTCCCTTTTTTTCTTCCTTTCTTATTTATTAATCGACTATTAATCTGTTTTTCAA
>CM042071.1:13963563-14000941 GCA_023512825.1 Liposcelis brunnea
CTGTTTTTCAATATTTAAATTTTAAAAGAATGAAATTTGAAGAGACTGCGCCAACACGTAATCGAATTCGGTTTAAGTACGTATTTCTTTCACAATGACAGAAGAACATTTTCTAAGGAAGGAAGGAAAAAAAGGGAATCGTTAAAAGAAAGATAGAAAAGAGTAGATGGAGAAACAATAGACTGAAACTAGAGTAGAGAGATATGAGTGCAATTTGAACCGCGTTGCCTCCTTATCTTACGTCATTTTTAGAAAAAAAAAAAGAGAAAGTTTCCAGGTTTCAGTGGAATTTCCAGTCCCAGATTTCTTTTTTCCTATCCTTGGAAATTTAAGAGTAAAATGGGTTATAACGTTCCATTGCAAAAAAACATGGTATTATTTTGGTTAATCATACGGCCAGCACGGTTTGGATACAATTTGGTAACCGCTGCCACCAAAATTTTTCAACTGGAGTAATAAACGGCTTCAGACTTGGCAATAAATGGAGCAGTCCAGTTCAACATTGAAAAACTTAGGCTTACAACTAGGACTGGATAGAGAGACTAGATGAAAGAGAGGCGACAGATCAGGACGCCTGCTTATTGGCTGTCAGAGTTTAATGGGTTGCGCCTATGTATAAGGACTTCCCATCGAATCTTATGGAAGTGGAACCAAGATGGCTGGATTTGTCGACTCTCTTCCATTTAGTCTCTGAGAGACTAGATGGAAGAGAGGCGGGACAGGAGGATAGGATAGGACGGGGCAGGAGTTCAACTTGCTACTAGGACTGGATGGCTATAAGTTGGCTAAATGGGCGCTGCTCCAGAGTATGGCGAAGGTAAGCACGGGTCACTCTAGTTAAGCATGAAACCCTTTCACGTCCCTGTTCTTTTAATTTCCCGACTGAAAGATCCACTGAATCCCATTTTCTAAATGTTAGCACAGGTCATTCCTCCTCATTGTGCTAATAGTAATTAGCAAAACAAGTTACATTTCGTTTGGAATTCTCCCTGTAGAATAATATCATCAATATCAATCGCTGCGTAATTAAATTCCTTTGAGACCTTCAGTTCCAAATAAACCGTTTCAAATATCATGCTGCTGCTTTTTAGAATCATGATCATTCAACTGCACCGATTTCATTGGAAAACCGAGCTTCAGATAAAAAAATTTCAGTTAGCCCCGATAAAAAAAAACATTAGCCCTACTTATTTTTTTCCACCGTACCGTGACTTAATTTCTCTCGAGCGCAACACGTAAACAACAACCACAGTTTTTGACTTCCACCATTCATCACTCCCCTTCATTCAAAAGATTCTTACACCATTTTATTAAGAATAAAGAAAAAAGGTACATCTTTTCTCAGAGTTTTCTCTTTCATACCATCTGTTACTCCTGGGATTTATTTATTCCTTGTTCACATTTTGAATTTGAAAACTCCTTTCAAAAAACTTTTTCAAAACTAACATTACCAGCTAAAGTAGAATTTTCGAAAAATCGAAGTATTTTGAGAGAGGGCCCGCGCGCGCGAAAGAGAGAGAGGAAAACGCGAGGAGAGAAGAGATGAAACTTTTCTTGAGTGTATCAAGTCAACTGATAAAAGAAATGTGGAATGAGAAAGAGATCTACGGATGAGTGAGAGAGAAAAGAAATAAAGAGCCTGGGACGAAAGGTGTGAAATCCTCAGCAGAACTTGGTTTCAAAGATTTTACTTAAAGCTCTTAAAAGTTACCGGAGTGGTATTAAAAACAATAAATTCATCCGTCCTTGTTTCTTGTATTATGTTTATCTTTTCCATTTATATTCCTACAAGGGGGTTTTCCTTCTGTTTTCTAATCATCTTTTTTTTTAAAAACAGATTTCGAATGCTTAACCAGAAATAAAAATACAAGATAGATCCTTCTGCGATTCAACCAATAATTTCCGCATTAGCTTTCTTCAAAAAAAATCATTAGTATCATCCCTGGATTTGCAAATCCTCGCAATTATATCTTCGTGCCTGTCAGCAGGATATCCCTCCGCAAAACGGGAAGTCCATTAAGAGAGTTAAAAAAAAAAATGACGGACGTTTGAGTTTTTTAAAAATTCATAAAAGGGTTCATCGTTAAGAAACTAGAACGATTCTTTTTTTTCGTTTCCCTCTTCGCCTATGATTTTCGTGTACCTTTCACAAAACGACCTTTTAGTACGCATGAGGCATTACACATCTTAACCGCCGCGAGGGGTTTAAAATCCCATATAATCCGCGTAGTTACTCCAGCCGTATTCGTGACAGATTTGATGAGCGGATCGTTTAAAAAGTTTCCTCGGTTTCTTTTTCTGTTCCCTCTTTTTTTATTCGGGGGTTTTTTTTTTCCACGGAGTTAATCTTCACGTGTTTGAACTTTTATGCATTTCTATTGCTTATCGATTTTCCATTCTGATTTGGTGTTCGTCGATTTTTGAAGAAATGAAACTTGTTGAGATAAAGTGAGATGTTCTGCAAACGAAGAAACTGATAGAAACTGTCTTCTACTTAAATTAGGACTAGGGCCTGTTTTTTTTTCCAAATCGAATCTCTGACATGAGGTCCAGCTGTCGAATTCGGCCAGTAAGGGCTACAAAGAGCTTCGATGAGGGTAGTCATGGCCACAGAAAACTTCGGTTAGGTCATTGATGGCCACAGAAAGCTGAACTGAAGCCACTGATGGCCACAGAAAACTTCGGTTAAATCACTGATGGCCACAGAAAGGTGAACTGAAGCCACTGATGGCCAAAGAATGCTTCAGTGAAGCCAGTGATGGCCGTTAAAAGCTTTCGTTGGGCCAGTAGACCGTAGAAAACTTTTATTGAGCCAATGATGGCTACAGAAAGTTTTGGTGAGGCTATAGAAGACCACAGAAAGCTTCACTAAAGTCAGTTGTTTCCGCAGGAAGTTACCTGAAGCAAGTGATGGCCACAGAAAGTTCCAGGCCACCTTGTCCTATCTGCTACCACTAAAAAACTTTGCTCAAGGCTTTTTTTACTCAATTTTAGACCTTTTTTCGCCCTGGACTATTATCTAAGCTGCTTTATTTGTCCCTACACTATCCGAAACAACATTCTTCCTTCATCATAGCACTTAAAACTGTTTATATGAAAAAGCAAAAGCGTCTTACTTAGCATAATTCCGTTCGCCGCTTTTAGAATAATATGATAATTAATACTCGACCTTCCTTTTTGAGATTTCCTTCTTTTCATTAAAGAAAATCTTTTTTTTCTTCTTTTAAAAAAAAAGAAAACAGAACTGGTTTAAATCAAAACCCTCGAGCTTTTCCCGTTCTTTTTACACTTCCTAATCCTTCTACTCCATTTCTCATAAACCACAGTGGGGAAAACATTATTTCAGGTTAAAAAAGAAGGATCTAATGCGTTTTGGCGATGATCCAGAGTTACCCTGGTTGTTTAAACAACTCGATGATATATCGGTCAGTCAAGCTTAATTGTTTTGTTCAATTCCTTTTATTTTTTTCACCCCACTTTCGACTCGGGGATGAGAAAAAACGGAGGGGGGGGGAAGGGGTGTGTATATATATAAGAGCGAGAAGGTTAAATCAAATTCTTTATGGGACGGAATTGATATTTAAAGATGGCGGGCCGAAGTTTTTGGGCGGATTTCCAGATTTTTAGCACTTAACACTGGATTCTCCCCCTTCGACCTGGATTTTCGATTAAGAGACAAACCCGGTGGATTATTTTTTTTCTTTCTTTAAAAATAGATTTTATTAATGGGGGAAATCGAAAGCTCACGTCCTGATTTTCAAGAAAGCGATTTGGTCGAGATTTAATTATTCAAATGTCAATTAACATTAATGATTTTATTTCCGTCTAAGAAAAAAAGGAAAGATAAATATTTCTATTAAAAAAAATAAGACGTTCGTTTTATTAACTTTTAAATAGATTCCGTGAAAGGATAATACGATGTATTGTTTACGAAACGACCGTGTTTTTTTATTTTTTCCTGGTATTCGATGGTAAATATAAAATGTCTTTTTTTCTCCCATCCCCCTTATAGTAAAATCTAAAAATAACGATTTTCTTTTTAAAATGAAGTCTACCTTGTAAAATAAAAATAATTTCAAAAGTCAAGCAAACTCCATTTCCCGCGTAAAAAATATTACGATTGTGATTATTCGGAATTAATTTCGGAAATTTTTTTTCTCCTCCCCGCATTTCCCGGGTTTTCCAGTCTCATCCTTAAACCTTCTGGCTAGCCATAATTTTCGAAGCTTTGAACTTTAATCGAAAGTATATGGGAAAGTTCTCTTTGCCTGAAGCTGACGAATAAAATTTTCCCGCTCGCTGATTCCTAATCTAACCGTTACCATAATTCAGCACGATATCAAATGTTCAATCGGACTTCATTAGGAGGAGGTTTTCGAACTTCGATCGGTTTTAAAAGCGTAATTCCCAATTAAAAGGAATTGTGGGAAGAGGTCGATTCGCATGCATGCTTAGCTAGGACGTAAACTTGAACAACAAGTCTGATTGAATTCGATTGGGAATGTAAGAAGTGGTGACTGATTAACTTATTTATTTAACTTGAAATTTTATTTGAGATGATGAAGATTAGTGGAAGGATGATCAAGGGAATAGAGAAAAGGTTTTTAGGGACCTGTGCCTGAACAAGGCTTGGGCTTAGAGTCGGTCAAGATGTAAAGTTAATACTGTCTGAGAATAGCGGCCCTATCCTGGTGAATGGCCAGCCAGTAAGGAATCTCCAGGCTTCCCGCATCCATCAATACATTGTCCTCCCAGCAAAGCCGCGGCCTTCTAAGAGGTCTAGGGCTAAACGGGCGTCCATCTAAAACCTACCGAATTCTCTGAGGAGACACTCGCGCTCCATGTCCCGCTTACTGAAGCTCAACGAGCCTTGATAACATTAGTAATCAACGGCTGGTCAGTAAGCCTAGCCTTCGGATCTCTTCATTAGGAGAATTAATTGTGCCTGTTCCTTCCTTGGCAAATCTTTTTTAGTATAAAAATTTTGTTTAAATCCCTTTTTAAAAAAAATTAGAGCGATTCCTCTTCAATGGAAAATTTAATTTAATTTAATTGAATTGAATTTATATTTATTAGCAATAAGCTATCAGATTACAAAAAGTTACAAAAATTGAGCAAATTCTAGAAACGATTGTTTGGCTATAAAAATTTTTAAGGAATAACTACGAAAATCTCTAGCCAAGAGTTTAAATATTTGCAATATGATGCTACAAATATTTCCTGCTGCTTGCCAGTAAAAAATTTTAGTAATAGTTCCACGTTCAGAAGAAGATTTCAGCAAAAATCTTGAAACGACTTGTCAACAAGAAAGTTCTAGAAAAAATTTCTAACCAAAAAACATTCCCTCCCTCCAAAAAAATTCAAGGTAGAGTTGTTTATCAAAAAAAAAAAAAATACAAGGAAAAAATTCAAAAAAAAAAAAAAAAAAAGGGATAAAAAATACCCAGAAAAATTTTTTGACCGAAGAAAAGTTATGGGAAAAAATTAAGGGGTTCAAAATTCGGTCAGCATTCTTCTTCTCTCAACCTATACCCGTCCACTTCTGGACGAAGGTCTCTCTCAAATCTTGCCATACCTTCTTGTCTTGGGCTCTTTGCAACCAATTCAGTCCCGCCACCCTCTTAATGTCGTCGTACCATCTCTTCTGTGGCCTACCGACGCTTCTTTTCGACGCTCGAGGCCTCCATCTTACCGCACGTGCCGTCCACCTATCCGGATCTTCCCTGGCGACATTACCTGCCCATTGCCATTTAGCTGTTGCAAGGCGTTGCGCAACATCATCGACCCTAGTCCGCATCCTTGTCAGAATTGGGGGCCCTCAAAATATTGTTCAGCCGCTCAATCCAAAACGCCAAAACTTTTTGGAGGGAGCGAGAAGTTTTCTCAGGGCAAACCAAAGACAATTTTTCTTTAGAATTGGAAAGACTTCGAGGCCTAAAAGTAGAAAATACAAAGATGGAGCCATAGATTGCGTTTGTTGAGAGTTAACTAAAGCAGATCTCTTCTCGTTCTGGGAGACGGAGGGTAAACACCTTATTTCTATCCTATTCCAACCCTACATAACACTTTTCTTTCATTAATTTTTTACAATTGCTAAGCAACTCTCTCCTCCTTCCCTGCAACATTTTTTCTTAATTATTAACAAAAACTTGCGGGGGATAAAAAAAAAATAATTTACCCATAAAATACAAGGCGAACAAATGCATTTTTTGATTTATACCTTATTTTTTCTATCTAAGAAATTTTATTTTCTTTTAAGGGCGTGGTGAAGCCGGTTTTGATGAATAGCCACAAGTCTGGCTCCTCATTCTTACTGCGCCTAGCGATGAAACATCCCAACTAAAATAAACGAAGCTAAGATTTCTCTTACGATATTTACCCGTAAACTCAGCTTCCAGCAGACATTTTGATCGTTAAATTAATTATTAAAATTTTCGAATCCTGATATAACTAGCTCTAATAGTGACGGTTTAGCTAGAAACTGTGCCAAGTATCACGAATGATACCTCGAGGGCGATTAGCACCTCTTTATCACTTAATATACCTCCTTGTTTTATCACGCATGTATTTGATAACACGGCTCGAGGGGGTTTTTAAAACCGAAGGTAAAGAACATACTTTTATAATCCTTTCACGACTTGGGTTATTAGGGGAGAAGATACAGGATATAATAAGTCGATCGTATCCGTTCATTTTCTTTCTTTTAAGCTAACAAAAATCTTAAACATCAGAAACCGGAAGTTAAAAGATGAAGCAAAAGCAAGAAATACCGTGATAAAATCTTATAATAGATTACGGGAGGAACGTGCAAGAAATTGACAACTTCGGGAGAAGAAAAAAAAATTTAATGGAATTCTATCTCAATTTCTAAAGATAAATGTTTCTACGTTACGGAAATCTTAGACTTTTTTCCAAAGCTTTCGCGCCTTTCTTTTTTCTCCCTTTTTTTTTGGGCGAGCAAAAAGACACAAGCGATAATTGTTTTCCCCCGCGTTTTTATTAAAAGAAAATAAAGGATTGTTCGAATTTTGAAAATGGTATGGGAGGGAAAACTGTCTGGTAGCGATTGGAAAAGCGTCGAAGCTGCCAGAGATGGAAAAAAAAAAGCGAGAAGCTATGTGGATCAACACAGTTGTTAGGGTTATAGGTTCTGAAACAAAGATTCGTCGCAGATGCGACGCATCGGCGGTCTAACGGAGGGAGTGAGAGGATTTTGGAAAAGTTGATTTATGAAATAATTCATTTTGTCATCCATTAATAATGATGTTTATAAACGCGCGGCCGATCCTACCAGATACAGAAAGTGAGTTAAGTGAAATGGTCGGTAAATCATTGGTATGTCCAATGCAGTTTAGTCCTATATGAAACAACTTTGAAAGCTCGTTTATTTTGTCTTATTCAGGGGGGGTTCGATAAATTCAATGCGTTCTTGGTAAAGATAATTTTGAAAATAGATGGAGGTTGTGGCGAACTTGCGGCTTGTAGAGGACGATGGAGATGGAGCTGGTGGCGACTTCTTTTCGATCATTACTCAAACACTAAGTTAGTAAAAAAAATATAATAAGCAGAACAATTTTTAAAATTTAAAACAAATCAGACGCCATTTAAGAAATTTCAAGTTTAAAAATTCCTCTTGCCAAAAAGTACTTCCCGCTTCCTACTTCTCTCCCTGAATAAAGAAGCGAAAAAAATTTAGAAAAAGTTGCCTGTAGCAAGCTAGGAGAATAGCAGTCCGGGAAGTTCGACTCACTTTCTCGCTCTGTCAGGGTAGGTATAGCTTCATTCAATTAAGACATCATTGGGGACTTAAGGGGTGGGGGATGGCTTGAAATCAGAAAATAAACAAAACATTTAAAATCCCCGACTACTTACTAATTAGTCGAAATCGACTCGCATATCAGCGGTATCCGTAAAACTTCAAAATTTTCGGGTTTTCCGGATTTTTCGGGAAGGGTGGATTTCAACGAAAAATTGTCAAAAGGAAAAATCTTCACACAAAAAAATAAGAAAAATCGTTAGAGCAGTTTTCGAAAAAATCTTAGAAAACTCATTATTTAGCCTTTTTTGGCCTCCCAAAGCCTTGAACTTGGCAGAGTAGCCTTCAAATCAGAAAATATACCAAAAATCTCAAATCCCTGATTATTTTCAGTAGAAATCGAGTCCCATGTTGGCGCTGTAGGTAAAACTTTCAAAATTTTCGGTTCTCACGAATTTGCCAAAGCTACAAATTTGGTCGGATGATCTTGACTGTGCAATAACATTTTTCTCCATGCCCAAGGAAGACGGATGCCAATTTTCTGTTAGCTGGCTGGTTCGGTTTCGAAAAACGGAAGTGCACGAAAAAACGAACGAACGGACGTCAGCCCAAAAACCATTTTTACGGTTACTTCTCGCCATTTCACGGCAAAATACGCAGTTTGGTGCAAATTCATTTTTGAGGTGACCGCAATACTTTCTCACTCTAGGGAGGTCGAAAGTGAAAACTCTCGTCCAAAAAAATTCTAAGCAAAGAGAAAAAATAAATCTAGAAAAATTTTCTAGTCGAAAAGTTGTTGAAAAAAATTAAGCAGATTCCAAATTCTGTTTGTCGTGGGACCCGTCAAATATTATTACACACTCCTCGATATAAAACTAAAAAAAAAAAAAAAAAAAAAACAGCAATATAATTTTTGCTACGCTTAATGATGTAACCTAATTAAATAATCACATTAAAGGATTGAACCCCGACCTTAGCTTTATAATTTGCATAATAAAGAAAATGGAATGACAAAGAAAAATTTTCAAGAAATTAAAAGGTAAAAACGGTAAAAAAATTAACATCGTGGTCTTGACCCTTCAAAAATAACCCACTCTAGCTCCTTTGTTTTATTTACGAGAACCATCCTCCGAGTAGGTTTTCAAAATGCATCAATTATTTGCGGGATAGCTCTCAAAGCCTCTAATGTCGATTTTAAAAATTTAACAAGAATCGATAAACTGAAAAAGAAATTTTTTTTCATTAGTGATAAGAGACGGTATCTTTCACACATCTGCGTTTTTATTCCCTCGTCCTACGATTTTTTTTTTTGACGGAAATTTTCGAGCCAAGGACGTACGATTGCCGCCTACCGCGCGTGCAAGCGAAGCGTAGCTGATAAAAAGCGGAGAAAGCAAAAGGATTTCGAGTTCGTGGAAAAAAAAATCCAATATTCAGGAATATATTCAAAAAAAAAAAAAAAAAAAGGATTTGAACACCTCTCGCATTCTTTGGAACAAATGGGTAAAAAAAAAGAAGGGAAAAAAAGGGCTTCTATCTCTTCGTTAATATTGATGAATATTCATGGCTGCGTCTACAAGAAACGTTTCTTTCTTTCGTTTCTGCCTTTTTATTTTATATTCAAAACGGAAATGATCATTGTCAGTGATATTGAAAGCAAGACCTACTTTTTTTCTTCCTCTTTTTTTCCCCCTAAATAACAAACGTTAAAAAGATGACCCAGAAAAAAAGAAGGCTCGATCCCGTTAACTTCTGTAAAGCTCCCAGCGGAAAAAAAAACGAAATAAGAGACGGAACGTATCATATCGTTTACAGGAAGAAGTCGAGGAGAGGGAGAAAGTTATGAAACTAATAGCAATTTTTTAAAATGTCAGGTCATTTTCGATGTTGGAATATTCAAGTTAAAGCCTTCGGGCGGGCTGTTTAAGCTAGCGACATAACACCGAGCATAATGTCTATCAAAAAAAAAAAAAAAAAAAGGAAAATGGATTTTCCGTATACAACATCGAGGGGGGAAGAAATTTTCTTTTCTCATACGTCAGCCACTTACAAAATAATTTTACACTTTTCTAAGGATATCAAAATTCTACGCTTTTCTCTCTCTTGGTCGCTAATATAACGAGTTGGAAAGGGGAGGCTCTCTCGCCTTTTGTTATGACCACCTCCCGATGTCAAAAGAGAGAGAGTAAAAAAAAAAAAAACGGGGAGAGGCACGTACTTCGTGAGTCACCCTTTCCTTTGCTTCGGGAAATGGATCTCGATACCCCCCCCCCCTCCTCCTCCTCCTTTCTTCGTCGCCTTTTCCCAACCCAAAATGTATATTCTCGAATCCTGCTTTTATCTCAACGCAGTCGTTTATGACGTGCCATTGATCATGGAATCGTTTCTCGAGTGTTTCCCCCACTGAAAATTATCTCGATACTTGAAATCTGCGATTCTGGTGTTACGTTTCTTATTGCGAAAGCTTACCCCCGCAGTTTTCCAGCTGCGTAATACGATATACGGGGCGCAGATGTTAGCGGTCTTGTTTTTCAAAGGATCAGATCCTTTTTCTTAATGGAAATAAAATTGGGTTAGGTTAGAGGATAGCGTTAGTTCTAAAAAAAAAAAAAATTCAAGCGATTTCCGTGTAAGGACAAACCACGGGAAAGCTTATCCAGTCAAGTTTTTATAAACTTCCGTTTTGCAATGATGAGAGAGAGAAAAAGGATCAAGAAGCTGAAGATCTTTTATCCGCACGGCATTTCGCATTTTTAATTAAAAAAAGAAAAAAAAAGAACGCTTCACAAAGGAAAGTTAGTAGGCAATTGGGAAAAACCCCTTTGGAGTAGGGAAAGTATTACGTTTAAAGGATTAATGCTATTCCTCTTAAGAAGGATCATTCAGACCTTATAGTGAAGAAAAGGGATTTTTCCCAGAAAAGAGATGAATTTTCTTTTTGCACGTTAATTTATTTAAAGTTCACAACAGATTTTTTTGGTAAATTAAGATTGTATGGGGAGATGTATACGGGAGTTTGTAGGCATGTAACGGATAAAACTTGTAATGTTAACATTGAATCGGTGAAGGTGAAACGTAGCCTAAGTCAATATTGGTTTTTAACCGCCGGAAACGAGTTTTAACCTTTAAATAGTGAGAAATCTGTAAAAGGTAACCTTTTTACTTGTACTCGGATTTTCCGGTGTTTAGACGTGTAAACATGGAAGAAGAGAGTTGAGAAAAATATTACTTGAAGGTGGAATAAAGGTGAAAGTAATGTTTAATTTGGATTAAAATTGAACTACACTAAAATTTTAAAAAAAATTCTTTTAAAGCTCAACTCACAGGTTGATTTTAAAAAAAATCAGCGACGAAACAAAATTGCCACCGATTCCAACCGCCTCGCTTCAACAAAACTTAGCCCCTGGCAGACCTGCACCACTGGGAAAAATCTCTGACTGTAGTCAGACCATATTGACACCTATTCTTCATAGGATAAACATAGTGAATCAGTGTCAATCTGATACTTGCAGATAGAACAAAATTATATCGGACCAGCGAGATATCCAAACTTAAAATGCATTAAAGTTTTATTTTGTCTGGGAGTGATCAGAGCAGAGCAAAAGTGAAGTGAAGTGACACAGAATGCACCTACTGGATTACTCACTATGGATTCTTCTTCTTCTTCCCACCCGTCCACTCCTGGACGAAGGTCTCTCTCAAACCTTGCCACACCTTCTTGTCTTGGGCTCTTTGCAACCATTTTAGTCCCGCCACCATCTTAATGTTGTCGTACCATCTCTTCTTTGGCCTACCGACGCTTCTTTTCGACGCTCGAGGTCTCCATCTTACCGCACGTGCCGTCCACCTATCAGGATCTTCCCTGGCAACATGACCTGCCCATTGCCATTTAGCTGTTGCAAAGCGTTGCGCAACATCATCGACCCTAGTCCGCATCCTTATTTCTTCATTGCGAAAGCGGTCCCGAAGGCTGATACCAAGCATGGATTACTCAAGAGGAAATCTTCAAGAGGAGGTGAGCGCACCAGCTGGCTTGCCACGCAGTAAGTACGAGGAAGTTAGTAGCTGTGGTGCGGGTGATGTAGAGGAAGAAGGGTGATGTAGGGAAGATTCTCATGGGGGTGAATTTGCCTCTTCATCGGCCATTTTATTTGAAGGCGGAAGGGCTCCCATAATATCAGGTCCGAAAAAACCTTAATGATGGGCAACCTTCACACCTCCTGGGTGTCCAATGGAAGCTGAACGCAACTATTTACAGGATCCCTAAAAGCATATGGCTGCAAGGCTTCAATTTTCATTTCTTATAATAGCCGCGACTAATTCCTACCACCTAATTTTATTAACAATCAAACGTCCATTTTCAGCAGGCTATTTCCACATCTCAGCAATAAATTAATTTCCTCTTCTATATCTTTTCAAACTCCCTAAAAACGTTAGCTTTTTCAAAGTACAGAAGAAACGTACCGTGAATTTTTAAACAAAACATTACTTTTGATTTGGAAAGAAAAAACTTCTTAATGCAAGAGAAAGAGAAAAAATTATTTTCCGAAAAAAAAACCATTTTTGAAAAACATCGCCAACATGTTTGTTTTTGCTTCAAAGATTTTTTTCCAATATAAATTTTTTTTTATTTCTATGAAAAAAGATTGTTTTCGAATTTTTATTCCTTCTACCCCTCAATTCGATAGTACTTTTAAAAAAAAAAAAGAAAAATGAAACCAAAGAAAATATATATGTCAGGCAACCTGAGCCCTGAGCAGGCTTGAAACGTGAAACGAAGCAAATGAAAATTCGAATTTTCAATCCTTTATGAAAACCTTTGACGTTTAACAAGAAATATCCATTTGTGGGCCAGTTAAAACTTTTTTTTCTCCTTTGAGATAAAATTCTTTCGCTAAAGAAACTATATTGTGTAACATTGTTTCCTGTTTCCAACTTAAGAAGCTATTTTCCATCCGTCGAGTTTTCATGCGAAAAAAATTTTCTTTTGCTTTTAAAAATAATCAAGTCATTCGACGTTTATGAAAAAAAAAAATCGATTAAGGGAACGGTCAAGCCTTTTAATTTGAATAACAAAAAAAAACAGGAAAAGAAAAAACTCACAACTGGAAAGGAAATAATACCAAAGGGATTCCGTGTAAATAATAATACGTCTGCTAGTTTGCAAATATAAAAAAATTACCGTCATTTCTTTTAAAAGTTTTATCGCATTACTTCGTTGTTGCGTTCGACATAGGATAATTATTTTCGATAAACACGAAAGCCTGCCGGGCGAAATTTTTTTTCCTTTTTTTTTCCTACCGAAATTGGCAAGTTCGGAAACTTTCGGGTTGCAATTAAATTAACAACCCCGAAGAATCGTGAGAAGAGAAAGAAAAAAATGAGCTTTGATATATCTTTTTTTTTTCTTCTTCTTCTTTTTTTCTCCTTCTACTATTTCCTTTTCTTTTTTTCTTTCTGAAAGACGAAAAAGAATTCAGCTCACCTACATCAACTAACCTCGACAGATAATAAATCGAATGTATGTTGCTATAACTGAGATATAAAGTCCCCCCTTCCATCTTCCTTTTTTTTCTGGACAATACATTTTCTCTAAAAAACATTTAGCTTTAGAAAAACAGATCTTTTTGAAATAGGTGTTATTTAATCAAAGCTTGTCGTAATAAAAACAAAACAGGAAATAAAAAGATAAGAGCTCACTCTGAAGACTGGAAAAGTTGGAGGACGAGAACTGAATTACTCTGCCCAAGTATAGTCAAACTGTAAGCTAACAGCCGTGCTTCATCCCTCAGCTGTAACCAGGTTGTGTTTCTTCTGGTCCAGAAGTTTCTGGTCAGTGCTTCTGGTGCTGCTGACCGCATAGCTGTTACTCATGCCACATGGTGCCACTCCGGTGCTGCTGACCAATCTTCTTCTTTAAATGCCTGCTCCTCGTTGGAGGTTGGCGATCAGCATGGCCAACCATTGATGACTAGGAATATCAAATAATGTGGTGACTTTCCATAATCTCCCGCATCGCAGTACGGGAGCCATACCATTGACCCACTCCATTGATCCGGTATCTGAGCCTAGGCCTTGCCGATTACTACCATCTTCAGCTCTAGGTCAGTATTAGCGAAGCTGCTGCCCTCCACTAACTCATAACCCTGAGAGGGGAGCTCACTACAGGCCAAGGACGCCATTCCTTGAGCAAGATAAAACATGCCTCACCGGTTACCCTTGCTGCTGACCAATAACTCACTACTATTTCAACTAAGCAGCATTTTTAACAACATATGCCACTCAAATCCACCTACGAATATCTTCATTTTTAATCCAATCAAGCGGCACATACCCAAAACAACTTTTTCCATTCCACGTTACGCCACGAGGGGAGCTTTACATTGCCATAATTTCGAGTCCACCAGCAAAAATTTCTTTTGGCTTTAAAGGGGATTTTTTAACCTTGCAAGCTGCTCAAGCCCAAAGCTTCCCAAAATAAACTGTAGCCTTTTCTTGTGAAAACTAATTTTAAAAAAATTATTGACAAAAAATACTTCTCAAAATATACAAAAATCTTTTGATTTTTTAAATCAGGTAAATATCAACATGAAAAAGAAAAAAATATTTTCATGTCTCTTACAAAAAAAAAAAAAAAAAAAAAAAAGAAAGAAAACAATAAGAACCGATCTCGTTTCTTTTTATTTGTTGAGCAATGATATTTGATGTACTAAGCTCGACGTTTCATTATGGATGTTATATTTTTTGACGATAAAAAAAAAATAAGAAAAAAAAGATTTTCCGGTTTAATACAGAACTTGAATACAGATAACATAGGTGATTACAAGAGGAATTTTTATTTTATATACTTTTTCTTTCTTTTCCTTTTTTTCCCCCCTTCTTCCAGTTTCTCACTTTTCCTGATGGGAATCATTTCCGGAAGCTGTCGAGATTCCCTCAAGAGGTATACTTATTGATCATTAAAACGTTTTTTCTGAATACTTAAATTCTTTTACATTGAAAAGGTCGACTTACAACTTTTTATTTTCAAAATGATCTTTTTTTTTTTTTGAAAAAAAAAACCGGGGAGACATTTAAATAAAATATTAATTCAGAGAAAATATGAGAAAATAAAAATTTGAGCCGGATGCTGTTTACATCGAAATGGAAGAAAACAAATCCTTCAGGGGAAAAAAACGCTTTTGCAAAAAATGTATTAACAATTGAATTGGAGAAAAATATTCTTTAGTTTAAATAAATAAAAATAAAAAAAACGATCCTGATAGATTCGAGATAAAGGAAATTCATCAATTTAACGATGTCAGGAATAAGCTTTGTATCTTCATCTTAAAGTCTTGACCTTTAAAAGATTTTTTGTTTTAAAATAATAAAAGAAGAGATCAATTCTGTCCCATCTGGATTTTCATTGTTTTTCAATTGGAAAAATTAATTTGTTTCTTAGCAGATCAAAGAGAGCAGAGATGACGTTTAAATACGAGTTTCGGATCGAAATTTATTTCATTGGAGCATTAAATTTCCTTGCATTATTCATCATTTCATTCGAGAAATGTCAGTAGGTCGTAATAGTATCATTACGGCCAAATCCGATTTAATGAATAGGATTAAACGCGAAATGTTGACAAGAGTGAAAACATTCCATTGGTATTGTTATCAATAGAGCGTTATGTTAAGTATTAATAACACTTCACACGATCACAAATGTTGATTGGAAAAAAAAGGATGAAACGAAATTTTAGTAGTAGACTTTTATTTATAAAAAGCCTATCCAGACGTCTGCAGGGGTGCTAAACTGAAAGTTGACAGCTTAGGTGAAATAAGTGAGTGATATATGCATGAGTGCCAGTCACGAAAAAAAATTCTTGAATACAATATTTCTGTTTTAAATTAATATTATCAACAAATCATTAATTTAATTAATTGATAATTATTTTCTTCATCAATTCAGATTTCCATTGGCTTTCCACGTCTCATCCAAACAATCGACCAGCATAAAATCTTCTTGGAAAGAAAAATGCGCGAATAAAAAAAACAGATGACTTTTAACAAACTTCTTCCTTCCATTCAATATCAACCAGAGCAATAATTCACCAAAGACGCAAAATCCTCAGATTTAAAGCTCTTTTTTCAAGCTATTATTCTTACAGCTTGCATAATATGACAAAATAAGGGAATCTGAGTTGCTTTACGGGAAATAAGTTTCTTAAATTCTCGTCCGACACTTTTTCCCGGGAAAAGAAAACTCTTCTTCTCTTTTTTTTCTGTACAGCGAAACAATGCTGAACTCTTGTATAATTTCAAAGTGATTAAACGAGGATTTTCTTTTCCATCCCGTTTTTTTTTTTCCTTCTTTTTATTTTATTTTTTTTATTTTTTCCTCCATTCCCGGCTTATGCCTGAAAAAAGAAATCTTATTCGATATTATAAGTGGAGCTATTCGAATTTGATCCGGCAACGCCCAAACTCCCATTTTCGAAAGGTTCATTTCCTGCAATAAGCAATATAGGTAAACATCATCTTCTGCCCCTGTATATAAGTATAAAATTTTTTTTTTATCTTTTATCTTAATTAAGTCCGTGATTTCATAAGTTTCAAGAATTTTTATATTCTCCTTTTCAACGCTTTACTTTTTCATTTTAAGAAAGAAGAAGAGGAGAATGTGACCAATTCCAGTTATTAATTATATTATTTTTCTTCATTTAACGAAAAGATTCTGTCAACTATGCAAATAATGAAGAAATTTATGGGTTTAAAATGCAAAAATTTCAAAAAAAGGAAATATCACAACTTGTAATATTTTCTTTGTTTGGGAAAAAAGCGTTTTTAAGTATGCCGATTTTCAGAAAACCCCGTTTTAAAATTTTATCTTCCTTTCCGGAACAAATCTCAAGAGAGAGAGAGCAAAAAAATCTTTATTGCTATTTTAATTAAGCTATTTTATCCGGTAATTAATCAAATTTCTCCTGTAATCCGATGTTAGCCGTATTTGTGTAGGAAAAGCTCAGTTTTTCCTTTTATATGCGTTTCCTTCCGGAAAATATCTCATGACCTAAAAGAATGGCACGATTTAGGTCAAACAATGTCGTGAGTGATGCTTAATTAAAAGGGATTGTAGTTTGGGCAGGGAAAATATAGAAATATGTTACAGGAGGAAAGATTTTTACTAAATGTTGGTATTGAAAAAAACGACATGCTGACTTAAAATCAGAAAAAAATTGGTAGAACTTTTGCCTCTTCCTTCCAAAAATTCTAGCAAATATTTTTTGCCAAAAAATCGGTACGAAATCATCTTGAAAAAATTTTAAAGGGATTATTCTTCAACCGAAAATTCTAGAGTTGATTCAGAAAGTGTTTGTAGAAAATTTTTCAGTAAAAAAAAACTACAAATTTTTCTTTTCAGTCGTCAGTAAAAAGTTTCAAGAGTATTTTCCTGGCTCCCCAAAAAATTATCAAAAAACCAAAAAACCGACAAAAAGTTTTTAACAAAAAATTTAGGAAAAGTTGTTTGTCAAAAAAAATTTCTAGCCAAGAAAAAATATGAAAGTTCTTCTTACTAGAAAAATTTTCTCACCACCAGAAAAGTTGTAGGAAAAAATTAAGGAAGCTCCAGATTCTGTTTGCGATGGCGCCCACAAAAGATTGCCACGCATTTGCGATGATAGAGCTACAAAGTTAAAACACCTCTAGCCTCATTTCTTCGAAACCATTTTTAGAAATTCCAATAGCCTAAAAATTCACCTGGCAAGCCATTTAGGCCCATTTTCGTCTCAGAAACTTTTTTCCCTCTTCTATCTCTATCAATAATTAAAAACCCCGGATAACTTCATTCCCGGAGATACCTTTTTGATTACACATTTTAATCGGTTCGTTATTTCGTTACACTTGTCCATACCGCGTTTTACCCTACGGCTTATTTCACAAAATCATATAATCCCGCAACGGTGGAATTTTTAACCCGGCTCGCAACTAACACCGGGATAGAAACATGCTGCGAAAAACCTTTTTACTTCATTCTTGCGTAAGACCCTGATAATTTAATTAACCGTCCATTATAAAGTAAATAGTTTGGGCATACATTAGTTCCCGTTAGAATACACTTGGGCGCCTAATGCATTTCAATGAGATACTTTGAAAAGCCCATAAAATGCACATAAAAGAGAGGATTACGATTTTATCAACATTCGCATTATTCATAAAAGGATACAAATATGATTACTTCGTTAGCAAACATTGGCGGGATGGATGCTCCCGATGAACCGCAAACGTTTCTGTATATACCCAAACATAAAAACTCATCTTGCAAAATTTATTTCGTCTCGATTCTACTGTTATAATTATTAATAACCTAATAATACGTTTTCGATTCGATTTCGCCAAATAAACGATTTGAAATTAGTATATGAGCGCAAGTGGAAAAAAATTACAGAGTTGGGGGAGTTCGTAAATCAATATTTGATGTGAATTTTTTCCGCTTTTTTTAACGCCGATAAAATAAAAAATAAAAACCGGGATGATTCTTGGAAGTTTCAAAAATCATATCGGCCTCAATGCTTCAGAATTCTAATGTATTATTTTTGTTCTCAGAAATGAGACCGGTAATAATGATAATATTTTTTAAAAAAAAGGTATATGTACGGGATGGTGAGACTTCCACGTATGAGCGCGCGGGTAATACGAATATTTGAAACATTCATACCCACTCAGTCGTACTCAAAAATCATTCGAGCTTTCAATCATAGGGATAAACTCGAAGCAGGAAGCATGCATTTTTTTTTTTGTTAAAAGTTCCGGTCTCCTTTGGGATTAGAGAGAAATAAAACCGTATAAACGATTCGATTTTAAATACAGGATGAATTTTTTTTTTAGTCAAGTCCGAAGCGGCTTTTCGGTTTATTAAAAAAAATAATTGATTAAAATGGGTTGATTGATTGATCGAATATGGAGGATTGCGGGGGTGAAGATAGTAGGCAAAACTGCCACGGTGTAAGAGAGAGGATTTTATGAATTGAGGCTGAGTCTACCCAGAGTTTCCTTCAGCCAGAGTCCAGGGCGTTTATCGAGAATCTGCCACAGAATCCGTGATGGGGGCAAAAAAGCGACATGCCCCGTTCATTGAAATCGGCGTGCCTTGACTACACAGGTCCCCACTTCTTCTGCCACGGTCTTCCAGGTCTTGAAACTTTTGTTGATTACCATGGCAACGCTGACTCCCCTGACTGACGCCTCTTTGGTAATTTCGCACTTAGATGCGACTCTTTCGACTTGTGATTGACTGGCCGCCACGACACGTGCACCATCTACCGGTGGACCATAAACTATTTTCGTATTCAAAATCGGAGTCACAACAAAAACCCAAAGTCGCAAGATCTGGAAGACCGTGTCTTCTGCCCAGTGAGTCTTCGGACTTCTACTGGAGTGAATCCTCGATTCCCCATTTGATGGATCTCCCTTGTGGTAGGATTTTACTCAACACCTTATTTCCAAAGACCGACAGCCTCTCCTTCCCCAAGTCTTTCCTCTCCATGTCTTACAACCGTAAGCGACCGTTGCAAAAAAGAGCATTAAATGCTGCCGCAGAACATACAGACAATGGTGTTAACTCAGAATCAGCAGGTGACCACTGTTAATATCATCGTCACTCAAGACAAGGGATCTGAGATACCAAAATTTGACAACAATCCTAAATCTGGCTTCTTTAACCTCCTGATGTTTTAAAGAGCTAGCGACAGTTCCCAAGAAACTACATGAACTTTTTGGCTATTCACTTAAGTTCGTTTCAGCAGAGTCCATTCATTTTCAAATACCGTTTGTAATATCAACAGAGAAAAACATTTTTTAATTGATGAATTTTATAATTTGCCGATAACTTCTCAAGCATTCTCAAAGTCTCATATTTGCGGCTTTAAAAAAACAAAAAAAAAACCATTTAAATGAAATGTCATTTCATTACCTGTACGTCATTGTATATTTCTACGGAATACATTATTCATTAGCGTCTACTTTCCTTCAAAAAAAAAAAAAAAACAAAAGCTCGGAAGCTCGTTTATCAAAATTATAATTGATGGATTACTTTTCCAGACCGAAAAAGGGGTCAGCAAAAAAATTTATATAAAAAAATAAAAGGATCAGGGGATATTAATTACATTTGATTTTCATCTTTAACGTGAGAATTCAATTCCTCCTCCAAGTCGTTGAAAACGATTCAATTAATTTTTTTTAGGCCCAGAATTTCCCGCCCTAGATTGCAGCCATTTGTGCCTTGTGGATAATTTGGCTCCATGTAAGAGTTCGGAAAGAAATAACAATGCCAACTGACCATGTCCGCATTTATAGCTGAGATGACAGAAACTCTTCTCCATTTTAAAATATCAACAGAAGGCAGAGGAAAATATGAAAACAGGTCAATAACGACTCCCCCTTTTTCTTAAACAAAAATTAATAAAAAAGGCGGCGCGAAGAAAAATCTTGAGTTAATAGCATTAAAAGATAAACATAAAAGTTTTTACAAACGTTTTAATAAAAGTCTTATACCCGAGAATAAAATTAACAAATATTAACGCAAGAATGATTAACTAGAATCGTGAGAAACTTTTTCAAATTAGAAATAAACGTATTAAAAAATGTACGACTTTTCTTTGAAGAAAGTAAAAAAAAAGAGGAGAAAAAGAAGAGGGGGTTAAAAAAGAAGCGAAAAAAAAAGGATAAAGAATAATTAAAACATTAGCTGAACATCAAGAAAAACCACCCCAAGCCATCGTTCCTTTTTTTTTAGCCGCTTAGAATATTAATTATTTTTTATTTGCAAATAAAGAAATCTGAATCGAACGAGTGATTATTGCCAGATTTGTCTGACGACTTAATTTTTTGGGGAGAATAAAATGAGAGGGCGAGAAGCAGTCTCCACCACAGCTTCACCAAGCCGCCAAAGCTCGGCCACGAATGTGTAGGCGAATGGGTGACGCGGTTTGAAGTTGTCCAGAACGTGGTTTTCGCGCCTCAAGTGCCGAACTATGGCTCAAACTGGAGGCGCTTTGGGATTGGTTTTTGTTTCAGGTGCCAGCGAATTCCTCTTTTTCTTCGGATGCCCCAAAGGCGACCACCATGGCCGAAGAGCATATTCCAGCCTAATCCACTATATCGGGTCTTGCACAACGATCTCTCAACTTTGATGCCTGTACAAAGAAGATTAATGCTACAGCTTCTCAACAACTGCGGTGGCATCGCAGTGGAGATGCCATAAAGTTGCTGTAACTCCGCCTCCTGCTGTCTGGACCATCAACTTTTTGGTTGGACTGGGTTTCCACTCACTGCCCTAACAAAAGGCACAAATCTGATCTTCACAAAACAGAAGAGCTGCAAAGGCTCATGGAGACTATGGATGACCTTTACAGGACAGAGGAGGACCGAGATGCCATGAGTTGAGAAAGACCTTTGTTCAGCAATGGACTCAAAGAGGCCGGCAAAAAATAAGGGTCCATTTCATTTTGGGTAAAAAAAAAAACGGGACGCTCCGGGATCCTGTCGGATATTTTTTTTCATTTTTTTATCCCGTATATTTCCCGAGAGGAAAACGATATTAAAGAAAAGAAAATCACTCCGTAGACATTTATAAATCGATATCTCGTTCGATAATAAATCGACTTTAAAGTACGGTGAGGAGGGTCATTATTTACCGATCAGTGTCTAAAGCTGATGTTTTTGAACGGTTTTCGAGCAACAGGCAAACTTAATTTAGTTTCCATATGTTTAATACAGATTTCGTAATGTGCATCGATTTCGTTTAAAATATATACACAAGAAAAAAGGTTTTTTTCTTCTCGCCGAGACGTTTGGATTTTTATCCCCACCGAAAAACGTTTTTCCCGGATTTGTACATTAACCGCCTAAAAACTCAATTTTGCTTTCTTCAGCTGCTGCCATTTGGAAAAATAGTAGCATTTTAAAGTAATGTAATCGTTTTCAATTATTTCCTTTCCCCCTGTGTGCTTGATGTATTTAATATTTACTTGAAATAATCGTTTTTCCAATATACAAGTAGATTTCAATTTGAAAATAACTCCTTTTCTTTCTTTCTTTCTTTTTTTTTCCTTTTCCCCCTTTTCTTTTAAAGGATTTTAATAACGCGATACAAACAAAATAACAAAAATATTTCCATAATCTACCATTTTCATAAATCTTTTTTTTTTCTTTTTTGCTTCTCCGAAACACGAACTTTGTAAAGAGTTAAAAAGCTCCGAGGAAATGAAGGATAATACGAAAGTACTGTCGAGGTTAAATCCTGGGGAAAGGGAGGTAAGTCGATGACGTAATCAGGTGCAATGATTTCCTATTGAAACAGGGCTGAAGTGAGTTATGCGGTGAATGCCTCGAGGTTCTGTCACAGTTACAATTTGTAGAATGGAAATAAAACGGTTTTGCTCCCAAAGATCTATTACCAAGCTAATTTTATCAGATTGCTCCCATTTATCGTCCAATAACACGAGTTCCTACGGGTTCTTTTCTCTTATTCTATATTTGTCATTTCCCTTCCTCTTTTCCCTTTCTCTTTTCTCTTAGCTTTGAATAATCAAAGGGAGAGATTCACCTTGGGAGCGTGAGTGGGCGATTCTCCAACCTTTTCAGAACATGTCCGTCCGGCGTATATATGATGCATGATTCGGAGCAATATCTCATCTGGAAAGATGATCCGACGGGAACAAGTTTTTCCTTTCCCACGAAAAGCACTTCGTCGGGCCTGATATTCTTGATATTTCATTTAAGGTTCCCGAGAGATGGTTATTTATTCAAACGATTTAAAACTTCGAACGGACCTTTTCGAAAACTTGGGAAATTTTGATGTTTCCTTCGACAGGTGGCTAGTGGCTGCAGATAGTAGTTCCGTGTCACGGTAACGATTTAATGGATCTCACTTTGATGACGTCAATCAGGGAATTTAAAATGAGAAGTAGATTTTTGGATGAAATCAAGAAAATGGTTGGATTGTAAGACAGAATTTCTATGGACGCCCTACGTGAATCAACGATACCAAAAAAATTAACCCAAGGACTCAATGCCGCTTTAGGTCAGTGCCGAGGTGCCTTGGGCATCGGGTGCCAAAAATATGAACAAATCCAATATGAAAAATTCAAGACATTCCACAAAGGAAAGTTTTCTTATTCACATATACCCTTTTCCCACTAAACTATCATTTCCCCTCCTTTTAGTTCATGTAGTCCCCACGGGTACAACCGGCAGCGCCACCGTCACCTCCTATATAAGCAACGTCATTTCTCCGCTTCCCTCAGTCGTACCCGAACTTCCGAGGCGTTCGCATCGTTTAAAAATTAAGTTTTTCCTTGATTTCTAAAAACTAAACAAAGTATTTGTGAGTGCGCGATATTTGCATGAGTTATTAGTCCCGATATGAATAAAAATCGGAGTGAAATGATAAGAAAATGTAACTAAAATGAATATTTTTACCGATAATTTCTCTCTTTCAATTGTTCTGAAGTTCTTCTTTCAGCCTATATCCGTCCACTCCTGAGCGAAGGTCTCTCTCAAACTTTGCCACACTTCCTTGTCTTGGGCTCTTTACAACCATTTCAGAATAAGTTGTCTTGGCACCGAGTGGCAAAAGGGCTTGAAACGCCACTGGCCGCTTTTTTTCACATAAAAAAAATTGACAAGATATCTGTTTACTTTTCATTCAATTTAAAAATAGACCTACCCGCTCGTTAATTATTTTTTTTTACAAAAAAAAAAAAAAAAGAAAAAAACCATTGAAATTTTCATTCTTTTGTTTTTGTGAATTTCCCGAAAGATATCTTATTTCACGCGTTGTTCAAAGAGAGCCTCCCCTCTTTTGAAATTCCCGATCGTTTCCGTTTTAATGAATTTAAAATCGATGCCACGGTTTGTATTTTACCCTTTTTTCCCGGAACAAAAAATTCTAAATTTCACCACGGCAATATTTCCTAAAACTCACCGGGCTCTCATGACCAATCTCGATCGTCAAGCTTACCTGAAAAAAGAAAGGAAAAAAAATAAAATATATATTAAATTCCGTTTATTCCTTATTTAAATGAAAAAAAAAAAAAAAATTCTCACATAAAAAGTTTTTTAATTTCATGTCCGATTCTTTAAATTCTTGTGCTTTGTTTTTTCTCTTATTAAACATTTAAAAAGGAAGTTTTATACCCGAAAGAATGATTAAAATATGAGATGATGCAAAACGGCTTATGAGAATAAATCGAGGATGGAAAGCATTAATAAGATTCTTTGTAGCTTCTTTTTTATTATATTACAGTTAATTTTTTTCTTTTCTTTGTAAATGCAGCAGTTTTATTACATATGGGGCGCCGCGAATTTTTATTTTTTACATTATTGCCTTTCCTCCCTTCTGTAGAATCCAGGTATTTACACAATTTACACAGCCCTGTATGGCCGGTTGCCTAAAGCTAGGAGAAATACTAATTTAAGGTTGCAGGGTGAAAATAATTTTTAATAGCAATTCCACGTTAATAAATCATCTACATTCCTTTCCTCCTCAAGTCAATTAGCAGGAAAAAACCGAATACGCAATTAAAATGATTGAAAAACGAGCTCAAACAACGGGAATATATACGACATGAAGAAAAGTATCGGAAAGAGCAAGAGAGAAGGAATTATGGTCGCAGAGCACGGTAAAATAAATTTTAATAGCTCGAGAGAAACCGAGGAGAAAGATTCAATATGAAAGAGATATTAAATCATAATCGAATAGAATAGCAAAATTTGAAAAGGGTACAAGGAAAATTGAAGACGGCGGAGAATTTGTATCTTAGCATGACATGTCCAACAGTGCAAAACGAGAATATCATATTTGGATAGTAATAAAACTTGGCCTTTTCAACTAGTTTTTCTCTATCTTCCTGACAGTTTTATATTCTTGAAAAAGGAACAAAATTGTATTTATAAATAAAAAATTTAAAACGACAAGATATTGATGTTGTTTTCTGTGTTAGGGAATCGAAACGAATTTATCGGCTATCAAATACTTCTTCGTTTATTCCCCCCCTTTATTCGCTTCCTTTTTTTCGCCCGCAATTTATCCCCCCTTACGAGAAAATAAAGCCTGTCCTCGCCAGCAAAAACCAATTTTTATTGTCAGCCATTTTGAATTTCCAAATTTCCGAATATATATTTATATGGATCGGAAAATGGCAATCCTGGAGGTTTATCGTCCGTGGCCGTAAGCTAAAAATAAGTAGCAATAATAAATTCTAAAATTTTTGTAATTTTTACCTTAAAAAAAAGGGAAGTAATAAAGTTTTTTTTTTTTTTTTTAGATACCGAGTGAAAAAACATTTTTAATGATTTCGGATTTATACGTAAAATCGATTATGGAGCATTCGCTAATTGCATTAAGGAATTTTAATTAACGAAAAGCTACAATTTCCTCGTCCTTTTTACCCCTTTTCCTCTTCTCTCCGGATAAATCCTCAGACGCAGCAATTTTATTTTTACATCGGGGAAAATCGTACAAGAGCGGTAGATCAAAAAACAATAAAGGAGATGATAATCTTTTAGAAGAAAAAAAAATGGAAACTTATACAAAAACTTTCATCCGAGCGAAAACATTTTTCCTTTTTTTGAAAAAAAAAAAAAATGGGAGAGAAAAAGTTTTTTTTTTGACATATTCAGATGACTAGAGATGAAGCGTATCAAATAAACCTCAAAAAGTTCCCAGACAGTAATCAATAATGCTGATGGGTCAGCGAAAGGTAAGAAATACCGTTAGAGATAACAAAACTGCACAATTTATTGGAGAAAGTTGGTCAGATAACGGGAGTTGAAACTCTCTCTTTTCCCTGCCAAATACTCTCTTCCCTTGTACCCCCCGCCAACCTTCTTTGTAGCCCCTACGGGGTCTTCTTCCAATTATATTAAATGATTCGAGAGTTGTGAGTAGGTTTTATCCTATATGCGCGAACCTTTTGGGGATTCGAAAAGTTTGCTTCAAAAGTATGGGCTCTGAACCGAATGATTAACATTTCGTAGAATCGACTCCGTTTCAGGATAAGTTTTTATCGTTTTATTAAATAGGAAATAGATATCGTGGGTTTATACCTTTCTTTATCCTTGTACTTAATGTTTAGATATTTTGGCTTTGTAATTTGTACGATTACTCCCAAAGCTCTAGATTAGGAAATTTTAATGACACCTTTTTGCCTTAGGTCATCCAGATGGCTCATTCTCATGAGGGCGTTGGCAGTGACCTTCAAAATTCGTTTATTCTACTGGACGTTTCGGACCCAACAAATACTGGGTCTGGCTGTAATAGTCAACCGTTTTCGGCCCTATGGCACTATAAACCCAGGCATAAAAAAGCAAAGTGGCAATAAGACGTCATGTGCGAAAAGTTATAGGGACGTCGCGTGAAAATTTTTCTCTTTGCAACGATAAGACGCCACTCCTAGGTGGCCTACAAGATTCCTGACAATTGCCACCAGGTGCATCAATGCAGTACTCTCGAAAGAATGATAAGATATCAATCCAAATAAGCATTTACATGGATTTAGCAGTGCATATGAACAAGCGATATGAAAGCGATGAATATAACCAGTGAGGAATGAAAATTATTCTCAAATCAGTGCTAGACTTCTCTTGACTATCTTAATCGAACTGGAATAGGAAATCCATCGTTTAGATATACTTCAGCAGCAATAAAGTCAAGCGTGAAGATGTTTTGATTTTTAGAACAGGACCCAAAACCCAAATCTTAAAAGCTCTAGACCGTTTGAAAATTTTTAACTTAAGCAAAGTGTTCAAGCAAGTCAAAACTTGCTTCTTACTTAAGAACCTGAGGCAGAAAAAATCAGTTTAGCTCATAAAAAGTTCT
Organism: Liposcelis brunnea; assembly: GCA_023512825.1. Lineage (NCBI taxonomy): Eukaryota > Metazoa > Arthropoda > Insecta > Psocodea > Liposcelididae > Liposcelis > Liposcelis brunnea. The sequence goes on from CM042071.1 coordinate 13,990,176, forward strand.
CAATGCAATTAAGGAGCGTGCTTAGTGTTGCACCAGAGAGTATGCACAACACTTTCCGATCTAAAAAATATCAGGAGTCAAAATAATAGATTTTCAGCACCTAGCCAAGACCAAGACTCATCATTAAAACACATGAAAAATATTTTTCATATTACGCAAGGTCATAGACTTCACATAGGACATAAGACTCAACACGCCCGTCTAAAACTTGTTGCCGAATGCACAGCTTACAAACTTTTTATGGACTCTACCTCCTAGCTCCAATATTTAGCTCCTTCTGCCCTTTATACTACAGCTTCAACCTTTCCCCTTTTGTTTCTTCCCCAACAGTTCCTTCGTCAAGCTTCATCCTTAGTTTTTTAGCCTCAAGCATTTATTTTCAAGCCTCCAACTCTAAATCTGATATAAGCTCTAGTCTCTAGCTTCCAACTGCCCAAGCTTTTGATCCCTGGTTCCTAGCTTTCAGTTTTAGCCTTTAGTGTTTTCCCCAAACCTCTAGCTCTCTTCCTGTTGAGAAAGTTTGCTCTTAAACCACAAAAACAACTAACAACCAAATCGAATTTTTTTTAAAAACACTTCTTCACACTTAATATATTACGATGGAAGCAAAAAAAAAAATTATGGTGTGGGAAAATTAGTAAAAAGAAAAAATATATGCAACAATTAATTATCAAAATAAATTTCCAACAAGGCATGTTACTAAATAGGCCAGCGAAATGAGTTCCTGCGGTTTTACCCTGGACCCCGTTGCTTTCCCCATTATTTTTTTTTCCCAACCCTCGTACAATAAACAAGTAAACTTTTAACTGAGAAACATCTCACATTCTTTATAATACTAGATCCCGCTTACACGAGTGCCAGGTTAATTCTGTCACGTCATGGGTTTTTGGTCTTCTCTGATCTCACCAATTGATAAAACACGAATTTAATTTTCCAAAACACTGAAACAAGGATGCAAAAGCTCTAATTTGAACCATTAAACGAGTACGTGAATGAATTCGATAGGCCCTCAACCTTTTTCCCCTCTCTCCCTTTATGAAATCCCACGGAAACAACAAAAAAAAATTTTTTTTCATCATGTACACATGTAAAATTTTAAATTTAAACTTCCCGTGCTATAAATGATTTTCATCTTGTTTCTCTTCGATTTAGCCTTTTCAATAGTCGTTTACACTCTGTGTAAGTCGAATTAACGCAGGTGTAACAATCTAATTTTACACTCGAGAGGATTTTGTGTCAGCTTCATCACGGGCAACTACCTTCTCTTTCCCCGTCCCGGTTTTCCTTTTAATCAGACAAAAAAAGACAATCGACCGTTATTTGTTACCGGAGAATGAAGTAATCTTGCGTAGGGTCCACTTAATTTTTTATCAAGAGTCGTGCGAAACGTTCATCATCATCATCTCGCAATTTATATTATCTATCTTGAACCACACCTTTAAGCTCGGCATAGAAAGTTTATTAAAATTTAAAACAAAGAGGGAAAAAATTTTCCCCAACGTTTTGTGGATTTCTTTTACGTTATTTTGTATCCCCAGCAATAAAATGTTGCATGAGTTTTCTTTTTTCCTTTTCCCACAGCATACATAGCACAAGTCAAATGCGTTTTTTTGCCCTTAAAGGTTTATTTTTGTTTTTTTTAGAGAATTCCTATTTTTGTAAATTCGACTTCAGCAAAAAGCGAAGATCTGTTTTGAATCCTCGACTTCATCCATTACAGAATTTGCAATTGAGGTCCCTCCTGGGCCTTAAGACTGCAGCTCAGTCCGCCTAATGGAAAACTGAGGAATTTTCCATTAGGCGGACTGAGCTGCAGTCTTCTGAATGCTACCCTCGACGGCAAAATGTTTGAGCCTAATCCTGAAAACCCAAGAAAAAGAGCCACGACGAGATGCCCGAAATTGCATCCCTTTGCCTTAAAGGTTTTGAAAGGTATTGATATAATAATCCACTTTTTCTGTTATCCTCAGTATGCCCAGCCAATCAAAAATCCGAAAATTCGCCATGTGCAAACTTTTCCGTCTCAGCCAAAATAAAAATTTTCCTCAAGACCGAAGACGATACCATGTCTGTGCATTAATAACGATTTTGCCAAAATTCTGCTCTACTCTGCTCCCACTACTCTTCCTCAACCGCTGCCACCAAATTTCCTTCAGAACTACTTAACCCGTTTTCGCATTTAAGTCGCAATCAATAAATCTTTCACGGCGACATTAATATATCATAGCAATTTTTAGACGTAAAAATAATGTTGAAGTCTCGAAGGAGTCAAAGTGTAATCTTTGCGAAGCCAAACGTAATGGCCGCTTGAAAAAAAAAAAAAAATACGGACCGTTGACAAGCGAAAGAAAATATAAAGCTCCCGTTCTCGAGTCTACGGGATAAAATAAAAAACTTGAGGAAACCAAGCTTTCTTCAGGACATAATAATATATTAGTTTTATCAAAAGCATCTCTCTTTATTCTTCATCCCCACAACCTTTAACGGGGTTTGATGTTCAGGTTATTGTTCCTTTAAATGGTCATTGTTTATATAGAGATAAACTACGCAATATCCTCGGAATATCTCGCCTCTGGCCAGCATCATCAAACGAATGTAGTTTCAGTAAAAAGAATGAACAGCTAAAGGAAATCCCAACGACTTTAACAATCATTCGAAATCTTCGCCATATTTTTCCTCGAGAAAATAAAAACGACATGATGGAATCGAAATAAAAAGAAAAGGAGAAAAAAAAAGGTTGGCAGCACTTAACCAAGCTAAAATCGCCATTCACATTTTCAAGAGCTATTTTTTTCCATCGCCTTTATTGCCCTCTGAGTCCGTTGCACGCCACCATCACAGCAGACAACCGCAAGGGAGTATATAATACACGATATATAAAGGCAGTATGCTGTATAAAAAGCTCCTATTATTTACCATAAATTTATATTCCTTCCCGTAATCGTTTCACACATTTCTAAAAATGTCATAAAACTGACATTTATTCGAGAATTATACGGTCTCCATCTTCATTTACATTAAAAATTGATGTCCAAATTATTTTTCTGTTAAACCGAAATTCTAACGGATTCTAATACAGATCTATATGAAGGCCTTTCCCGAGCGATCTTTTAATAAAATCGTTATCGCTCTCTCGCGTTATGAGGAAAAAAATCTTTTCACCCGAGGAAAAGGGAAAGAAGAAGAAAAAAAAGTGGAGCTTCCTTATCTCTGAACTGTAAGGAAAAGGAGTCATAATTGTTCATCTAAAAAAACCGTCTATATTTTTTACCATGACTTATCAAATTTCGAGGAACGATTTTGTCTCATCAGGCTTAAATTATCAGGCTATTTCTTCTTCTTTAAATGCCCGCTCCTCGTCGGAGATTGGCGATCATCGCATGGCCAACCATTATCTTACTAGGAATATCAAATAATGTGGTGACTTTCCATAATCTTTCACATCGCAGTAGGGAGCCATACCATTGATCCAACTCTGCCTCCCGGTATCTGAGCCTAGGTCTTGCCGATTACAACCATCTTCAGCCCTAGGTCAGAATTAGCGAAGCTGCTGCTCTCCACTAACTCATAACCCTGAGAAGGGAGCTCTCCACAGGGTAAAGACGCCATTCCTTGACAGAAACGAAGAATGAGCGAAGAGGAAACTCAGAAGACGTAGTTCATGTTCGACAACATATAAATCTGCGACACCGCCCCGATTAATCAATCCGATCTCAAAAAAATAAATAATAGCATTTTTTTTTTACCATTCTCATCAAAAAATGTTTATCGTCAACGATAAGATACTATTGAACTCACGTTGCGTTACACAACAATATCATGTTCCAATTTCCGGGATCCAAACGACGAACACCTACATTATAAAAAATAAATTGTATGCTTTTCAAAGCTCCGACATGAAATCATTACCATTATTACATTCGTAATGCTAAGAAAACATGAAATACTGTATAATATTTTTCAAAATATTCGCTGGTGACTTTTTTTATTTTATAAAATCATCATGAAGAAAGGGAAAAAATGAGGAAATTATGGCATCTTGGAATACATTCAAAAATCTTTCTAGTTTGTTGATTAAGACCTCAGCCAGGAATTACCTGAAGACTGGACATATCATTGATGATCACTATAGTCATATTCAACCAGTTTTTTAGTTCCAAATGTCCTCGTTCGCATACAATAAGCTAAACCGGCCCTTAGGGTTGGCTTCAAGTAAAAAAGAACCAAATTAATCGGTCGTGCTTTTCGCTTTGTCATTTCAGACAAGAGTTGTGCGAGGCCCGAATAAGAATTCAAGCCTGGCTCGCTACAGAATTTCTTCAGTAATTTTTCTTCTTTTTCTCTAAATATCTCCTCCTCGTCATCATGGCGATCCTAATTTCAGAAGCCTTCAGCTCTTCAACGCTAAAAAATTTGAACTAACTTTACACTTTGCACTTAATGTCTACTGACTAGTTATTTCAAAAAAAAAGTCACGACCGCTTTTGAGGTCTTGAGAACCAATCCGATCAAACCCCGCAAAAAATTGAACTCAACCACTTAGAGAACAAACACAGCTAACGTTAAAAACACTATTTTCTCTTTCAGGTTCTCCAGAAAAACATCATCCAATGTTAAAATTGAAATCAAAAGGATTTAAAATATTAATTTTCTTTCATCATAAAATTTTCGCATTCTCCCTTCCGCGAAAAACACACACGCAAAAAAAGCCTCGCATTCTATACTCTTAAAATTATATTAAATTAAATTCCACGCAGAATATATATATATTTTTTTTAATTTCAATGTGTTTTTTTTCCGTGTGTACAAATAAAAGTTAAAAGCTCTTTGTAAAATGGTGTTTGAAATCAGAATCCGATGTCGGAGTGTATCTTTTTCATCGTTTCAGCTAAAATACCAATGTTTTCATTTAATTAATGTTTCATAACAACATTTCGAGATTAAAGATTTTAATAAATTGATCTCTTTTATTTTTTTTCCCGCTAAAATAATAATCCCACCTTTTTTTAAAAAAAAAAAATATTAATCGGTTAATGGATTCCTAACAAAAGCATTTTTTTAAACAGCATGACGCTTTTTTGTACTTTCGAGAGGCCGAAGGATTAAAGACAGAATTTTTAAGCAAAAGAGAAGGTAAATTACAGAGTAAAATCTACTTTGGGGCCGGAATTTATCAGACCATCTGCAATCAAGTTCCAGCCCTTTTATGCCCGTAGGGACCTTTGTGCCAGGTATAAGCACACCTGTGCACAATATTCCCCTCAAAAAAATCCTCTCAAAGATTTAGCCAATGCAAAATCTTCATAAAAAACTTTTACTAATTTTTCTTGTTAAACAATTTTTAAAGGACTAACCCCCTTCGTCGGTTTTCCCCCGCAAAATTTCATGAATCACTTTCGCGTATCTTTTTCTTTGCCTTTCATAAAAGATGTTATTTCCTCGTGCTACCTTTTCATTTTACTGTTCCTATTAGCGTAATTTCCTATTAAATAAAAGACAAGGGGATTGTGATGAAGATTCATTTCCTCTTGTAAACTCACTCCCGTGTTCTTTTTAAAGGGTTCAGCACGGTGACGTTGTCTACAGTGATATAAGTACCTTTTTGAAAAACGATATGAGTTGTTTTAATGGTTTTTTAGTGTGGTGCAGGTGCGAAAATGTGTTTCGGTGAAATTCATCGAGATCCCCCCCCGTTTTTAAATCGAAATTTTGAAATTCCGTTCTGCTTCATCGACACTTTTGAAAATAATACGAAGAAACAACGTTATCTGCTTCCTTTCATTTATTTATTTTTTTTTGTATATTCTGATTGACATTCAATAAAAGATAACCTTATTTTGTGTTCTCTCGTGCAAGCCGGCTTTAATTTTTATTCATAAAAATGTTGATTACAGAAGAGGACTCAATAACAAAGTTAGAAAAGAAGCCCACTCTAAAAGCGCAATCCTCCCTGTTTTCCCTGGCCACTAATCCCACTTTGTATTCTGCAAAAACCCTTCTCATTAAACTGGTACTGGGACTCCACTCAGTTTAGTTAATCTTTTTTTTTTTTTTTTTGACCAATCTTTTGTCTTCATTCTTGATGTTTATTTTTAATTTCCCTGCTTTTGAACGATTATTTTATTTTAAATTGGATCATATCTCCGCTGACGTTTTTGAAATTTTTTCCCCCCCTTTTAATATATTCAGTTATTTTAAGTTAGTTCGGTGTAAAATTAAAAATGGCAAAGTAATGAAAGAATAAAAAAAATAAAAAAAAATACACCTGGAAATCGAAATTAGCAATTTTATTTGACCTTCAGTCATGACGTTTTTTCGTGACATTTTTCTTTCCCCTCCTTTATTTTTTTTTTGTTTTGGAAAGATGAATTAATATTTTTCCTATTTCGTGGAGGTAAAATGAATTTGTTCCAGTTTTTCCAACCGTTAACAAGGACAATTACTTAACAAATTAAAGTGAAAGGTTTTCATTGTGAATCTTTTTTACTTTTATACTTTTTAACTAATTACTATGTCCAAGTTTTTCTCTTTGTAGCCTTTAAGCATAATTGTGATTTGAAATCTCTTCATCCTCGCTTGTTCTTTTTTTTTTTTTGCGAGTTTATTCGTTAGGTTGGAAATAAAGTAATGAAAGTATTTAATTAATATATGTCTGATTATAATGCTACGTTGTTCTTTTAATTTTATTTTAGGGACGAAAAAAGAGAGAAGTGGAGAGAAGCAAAATGAGATCTGGGCCCATAACCTGTTTTAATTAGCAGGTTATGGGCCCAGATGCCGCTTTGCTTCTCTCCACTTCTAAAGAGAATCTTCACGAGGGATCTGGGCCCATAATCTGTTATTTAACAGGTTATGGTCCAGATCCAGCTTCAGATTTTATATTTTCTAGTTAGTTATTTCAGACAAGAAAAAGTAGCATGCTTTCTACTTTGGCATCGTTTATTCTCAGATTAAACACTCCCCACTCTTCTGAAAAAACGGGTAAAAGGCGACCGAACCATTTAATAAAGAGGCAGCTAGCTAAATTCATCGCCTCTCCTCATGAATTCGATCAGAGCGAGAAATAAACATCGCAAATCTATGAGAATATAAACCGAAAGAGAATATCTTTAGTTTCAAAGTGAACGAACATGATAGAATTATAAAAATCCACTTGGTATAGAGCTAAGCGGTTAAGCCCATACATATTATTCCTTCCATCCGATTAGTCAAAAAAAAGAATCAATAAAATAATATTTTTTTTAAAAAAAAATCCCTCGTTTATAAAAAAATATCTTTTTTCTAATTTTCTGAGCTGTGATCAAACAAATACCCTTCAACAGTTTTATTTTATTTTATTTATCCGTTCGGGGTTCCTGTAGTTATTTGTACACCACCCGGGGAGGCAGTAGATCGTTTCTCTATGTTCAGAATCAACCTTCCCTTCCTCTCCCAGACCAATCAAGGATTAACTCAGAGTCCACGTGACACTTGACGGTTCCCACAATACTTTTATCGCTTACTTTTCCTCTGTGGATTTACTTTTACAGAGATCTGATTAGTGATACGAGTAAAAAAAAAAAAGGGTAAAGGATTTTTGGGGGGGTTAGAAAAAAAAATCTGGGCAAAGTTGGTTAACAAACAAAAATCCATCCTCTACTCGGGAGGGTTTTCTTGCTTAAAAAGAAAAAAAAACCCTAGAGGAAATAACCGTTCGCTGTTCGGGATTAAAGGCAGACCGATATTACATGGAGTGGAAAAAACAAACGAAAGTTCTTTTCATTCCTACCTCAAATTTGTGGGAAAAATAATAATAACCTGACATCCTGTCAGTTTTTCCCTTCTTTTTTTTTATTCTTTCTATTTTCGAGATATTTAATATAAAAGATTCCCCCAAAAGCTTTCGTACCTGATACCGCACTTCCATTTATTCGCACGTAGCGTGCAAAATTTTTTAACAAGATGATGAATCGCTTTGTTTTCCAACTTGTCATTGCTTATTCAGTCATGGAGATAGTGAAACTGTGTCCGTGCCGGTTTTCTGCGTTCACGATGCGGGGAGTTTAAAAACGTTGGGAAATCCGTTTTTAAAACGGGCGACAAACTAACCAACCAATACCGGATTTTCATTCCGCTTGAATGAATGAAATAAAAGCCTTTTGTAAGAGTTAGACAGGCATTCGTTGACTAGTGTAAACGTAAATCCCGTTTTCTCCTATCGCCCTACACTCATTGTTGTACCTTCCGATTCATTTCATTAACTTTGATTCGTGAATTCGATATTATAAGCTACCTTTAGGGGTCTACACCTTTGAAACGAAATCCTATTTACGGGTTGTTTCAACCTTACTTAACAACAGGATGTTGTTGGGGGATGTTATCTCGGTTATGAAAAATCGATATTTTATAGAATTTCGTTTCTATTTGAAAATGACTATCCGCAAAATTTTCCGAGAGAATAAAAGCTGAGTCGTATATTTTTTTTTTATATATATCGAGGGAAGGTTGGATAGGATGTTAGCGATAAAGGAAACTTCCCCTTTTTGTCCGACTGACCTAATTAACCTCTATTGGTGTCGTCACAATACATTACTGATTACTTCAGAAGCGAATACAACTGTGTTCTCGTTTTAGTTTGTTTCATTTTAATTTAGAGAGGCAAGAATTCATCAAGTTTCCAGATTTGTAAGTGCTGATAAGTAGGAAAATTTGAGACGAAGAAAGATTGCCAATGTTGGTTTAGTGTCGACTAGCCATTAAAATATCGTCTTGTTTAAGCAAACCAACTGCCCGATCAACCATTTTCTAACTACTGAATTCGAAATAAGGCCGCTGATAAGCGACTAACAAAGTATAAGTTCTAACACTTTCTGCACAACTTGCTACAATGGGCATTGTTTCTATTGATGCGTCTAGCTCAATAATAAAAGCCTATTTTATTATTTTTGTTCCTTTTGCATCCCCCAACTTTTGCAGAGCGATATTCTGAAGGTTCCTTCAGAGAGCTGATAAGTTAGATCCAAATTCGACCATCTAATGCTTTTGTTATATCTTAATTTTTCAGTTCAAAGTAGCCATCTTGTTACAACCCGATAGCCCCGCATGGCTGGAGTTTCAATTTCAAATCTCCAAAAATATCGCAAAGGAATAAACCGAACATCACTCCAATATCTCGCCTATTTATTTCGCAAGAAGGCTCGTGTGACAAAAAACGAATTGAGTTTAAAGACTTGGCAATTTGTCTTATTTTTCTTTCTCGTGAGCTTTTATCCTTTTACTCAAGAGTTGCACGGAAATGACATCAATTTCGTACATGTTTATTCAGAGATTTCCCTCGTAAATAGTACACACAATAGCGAAGCGTGGTTCACGTCTATAATTTAAACGACTATGATCTTTTTATATATCTACTGCAACTGGTACGGAATGGAAAATATGAGAAGGGGATATGCTCTATTATTCGAATGAACAAATGTTAAAAATGAGGATCTGGCGCAGACATCACAACACGGAAGGAAGAAGAAAAAAAAAAATGGCAAATACATAGTTGATGCGAAGCAGTTAATACTGTCAATGTCCCCCAGATGTCGCAGCTCTGGAGTTGGCTCAGTGGGGTGTACATAATTCGAATCGACGGGCGGGATGAACTTGACTTTCCAACACGACAAAACGACTCAGCGTGATCTTCTTCCAAATACTGCGTCAATTTTCTAACAAAAAACTCAGGATCCCTTTCCTCCTTTTTATAACTTTTTATGTGTTTAGTGTCCTATATGCCTTATTCTCCCTTGTTTTTTATTAGACTTTCTCTTTCAGCAAACTTTTTTTTTGCGTTTTTCACTTTCGTTTAATTAATCAAAAATATTTTTGGAGATGGAGTCAAGTTAATGGACATTATCATTTTTAATATTTACACGATCTCGCGTAGCCTCTCGTTATTTTTTCCATTTCTTCAGCAAGCACATAATTATAAACTGGAGATGCAAATAAGAAATGCTTGGTTAGAAGGCAAAGCTTGTTTTTGCGGCGTTATAAAAAAGGGAATGTAAACTAAGTAGGATCATGTTTACATCAACAGCATTTTAATCCTTTTCTATGGTAACCCTAGTCGTTCATTTCCGTGGAATTAATTTCTTCTCTTATTATTTCATATTCGCTTTATGCTTCGTTATCACTTGTACTGTTTTATAACGTCGTGTTTTAGATCGAACCTTTTACAAAAGGCTATTTTGTGCGAACCCCATATTGGGGAGATTCAACTATGTTTTTAGTTAATAATAATAAACAACGCATGAAGGCATCGCTAACAATATTTGCTTAGCGGGTTCGGATTCGGTTTTGTTAGTTTTGGGAAATGGCTCGTGAGCCTGACGAGACATAATCAGCCCGATCATGTTAGCAGCCGTCATTCTAGAGTCCAGATTACAGAATCTTAATCTCACAAATATTCAAAAATAAATAACGGGGATTTATCGCAGGGCAACCACCTGACCTTTTGATCTTTTAAAAAATTTTTTACAGCACAAACGAGAAAGCTAAGAACATTACCTACCCACTACACGGCTCACCTTTCTGACCGGTGATTTTAAAAGGTTAAAAGTCAATATGAACAAGAGAAAGGGCAAAAAAAACCACATGAGATTTTACAAAAGCAATAAGTTTATTTTTTCTCCTTAAATTTTCAGTTTTACGGGGACAGAACTTAACAAACCTTCGGGATTTTTTTTAAACTTCACGCAGCGCCCATTACGGAAAAGTAAATGATATTTTAAGAATATGTAAATATT